>CAKJTW010000554.1:0-42525 GCA_917880005.1 Nanger dama | reverse complement strand
AGGGTTTGGGTTTATGGTTAGCGTTAGGGTTAGGGATAGGGGATAGGCTTGGGGCTATGGCTGGTGCTAGCCTAAGTTTAGGGTTAGGGTTAGGGTTAGTGTTGGGGTTAGAGGCAGCGGTAGGCATAAGGGTTTGAGTTTGGGTAGGGGTTATGTTTAGGGTTGGATTAAGGTTAGGTTTAGGGTTTATGGTTTAGGGTTACGGCTAAGGTTGGTATTAGGGCTAGGGCTAGGGTTAGGGCTAGGGGTTAGGGCTGGGGCTGGGGCTGAGTGCTCAGGGTTAGGAGCTAGGGCTAGGGTAAAGGTTAGGATTAGGGGTTTAAGTTTAGGGATTAGGGTAGAGATTAGAGATAGGGCTAGGGCTAGGGCTAGAATTAGGGTTAGGGTTAGGGTTGGGTTTGGGGTTAGCGTAGGGTTAGTGTTAGGGTTGGGGTTGTGGTTAGGGTTAGGGTTAGCGTTACTGTTAGGTTAGGGGTAAGAAGAGGTTTAGATTTAGGGTTAGGTTTAGTGTAAGGGGTTCGGGTTAGGGGTTAAGGGGTTGAGGTTCAGGGTAGGGGGTGGTGGTAGGGCAAGGGGTATGGGTGGGCGTTAGGGTTAGGGTTAGGGTTAGGGTTGTGTTAGGGTTAGGGTTAGCATTAAGGTTAGGGTTTAGGGTTTATGGTTATGGTTAGGTTTAAGTTTAGGGCTAGGCTAGGGTTAGGGCTAGGGTGGGCTAGGGCTAGGATTAGGGGTTAGAGTTAGGGTTAAGTTTGAGGTTTTGGGGGTAGGGTTAGGGTTAGGGTTGGGTTTGGGTTTAGGGGTTAGGGTTAGACTTGGGGTTAGGGCTGGCTGGGGTTGGGAGCTAGGGCTGGTGCTTGGGCTGGGACTACGGCTGGGGCTGGGGTTAGGGTAAGAGTTAGGGTTAGGGTTGGGCTTGGGATTAGGGCTATGGCTAGGGTTGGGGCTGGGGGCTAGTGCTGGGGCTAGGGGCTACAGCTAGGGCTAGGGTTCAGGTAAGGGGTTAGCATTAGGGATAGGGTTAGGGTTAGGGCAGAGTTAGCTTTAGGGTTAAGGTTTACAGTTATGGTTTAGGGTTAGGGTTAGGATTAGGTTTAGGTTTAGGGTTACTCTTAGGGGGTAGGAGTTAGGGTTAGGATTAGGGTTATGGTTATGATTAGGGTTACGGTGGGTTAGGGTTAGTTGTTATGGTTAGGGTGAGTAATAGAGTTTAGGAATAGGGTTAGTGTTAGGGTTATTGTTAGGGTTGGGTTAGGGTTTGAGCTGTGGTTGGGGGTTATGGTTGAGTTTAGGTTTAGTGTTACTGTTAGGGTAAGGGTTAGAAGAGGTTTATGTTTAGGGTTAGGTTTAGAATAAGGTTACGTTTAGGGCTAGGGTTTTAGAGTTATTATTAGGGTTAGTGTTAGTATTGGTGGTTACAGTTAAGGTTAGCATTAGGGTTAGGGTTGTGTTAGCATTAGGGTTAGGGTAAGTGTTTAGAGTTAGGGTTAGGGTTAGGGTTTAGGGTTTAGGGATAGGGTTAGGGTTATGGATAGGGTTAGGGTTGTGCTCAGGTTAGGGTTATGGGTAAGGTAAGGGGTAGGGGTACGGTTTGGGTGTAGGGTTAGTGTTAGGGATAGGGTTGGGTTAGTGTTTGGGTTAGGGTTAAGGTTAGGGTATAGGGTTTAGGGTTAGGGTTAGCGTTTGGGGTTTAATGTTATGATTATGGTTATGGTTAGGGTTAGGGCTAGGGCTAATGTTAGGGCAAGGGCTAGTACTAGGGCTAGGGCTGCAGCTGGGACTAAGGTTAGGGTTAGGGTTAGTGTTTAGGGTTAGGTTTGGGTTTAGATTTAGGGTTAGGGTTACAGTTAAGGTTATCGTTAGTGTTATGTTTCAGGGTATAGGCTTAGGGTTAGGTTTAGGGATAGGTTTAGGGCTAGGATTAGGGTTAAGGTTATGGGTTAGGGTTATGTGTAGAAGTAGGGGTAGTGGTAGGGGAAGGGGTGTGGCTAGGGGTTAGGGTTAGGTCTAGGGATAGGGTTACAGCTAGGGATAGTGCTAGGGCTAGAGTTAGGGTCAGGTATGGGGTTAAGTTTAGGGTTAGGGGTAAGGGTAGGGGTAGGGGCTAAGACTTGTGGTTGGGGGTTAGGATTATGGTTAAGGTTGGATTAGGGTTACAGTTAGGGTTAGGGAGTAGAGTTTGGTGTTAAGGTTAATGTTAGGGTTAAGGTTTAGGGTTAGGGTTAGGCTTAGGTTTAGGATTTGAGGGTTAGGTTAGGGTGAGGGTTAGGGTTAGGGTGTAGAGTTTATGGCTGGGGTTAGTGTTAGGGTTGAGGCTTTAGGGTTAGGGTTAGCATTAGGGTGTAGGGTTAGTGTTAGGGTTAAGGTTAGTGTTAGATTTAGGGTTAGGGTTAGGGGTTGGTGTTAGTGTTAGGGTTAGGGTTGGGCTTAGTGTTAGGGTTAGGGTTAGGTTTAGGGTTAGGGTTGAGGTTGGGTTTAGGGTTAGGGTCAGGGTTAGGGTTACTGTTAGTGTTAGGGTTAGAAGAAGTTTAGATTTAGGGTTAGGGTTAGAATAGTGTTAGGGTTAAGTTTAGGGTTAGGGGTTAGGGTTAGTGTTAGGGTTACGGGTTTGGAGTTAGGGTGAAGGTTTGGTTTCGGGTTGGGGTTAGGGCTAGGGATAGGATTAGGGCTAGGGCTAGTGCTGGGGCTAGGTTTAGGGTTAGGTTTAGGGTTAATATTAGGGTTAGGGTTAAGTTTAGGGTTAGGGTAGGGTTAGGGTTCGGGTTGGTATTGGGGTTAGCTTTGCGTTAGGTTTAGTGTTAGTGTTTAGGGTTAGGGTTAGGGTTTATGCTTTAGGGATAGGGTGAGAGATAGAGTTAGGGTTAGGTTAGGGTTGTGTTAGGGTTAGGGTTAGGGGTTAGGTTTAGGGGCTAGGATTAGGGTTAGGGTTAGGGTTTAGGGTTTAGGGTTGGCGTTAGGAATAGGGTTAAGGTTACGCCCAGGGATAGGCTTAGGCCTAGGGCTGGTGCTAGTGCTAAGAATAGGGTTAAGGTTAGGGTTAATATTGGGGTACGGTTGGGGGTAGGGTTGGGTTTGGGGTTAGGGATAGGATTAGTGTTAGGGTTAGGGTTAGGGTTGGGGTGTGATTGGGGTTAGGGTCAGAAGAGGTTTCAGTTTAGAGTTCGGGTTAGAATATGGTAGGGTTATGGTTATGGTTAGGGTTAGGGTACAGTTAGGGGTAGTGTTGGGGCTGGGGGTTAGGGTTAGGTTTAGGGTTTAGGGTTAGGATTTGGTTCAGGGTTAGGGTTAGGAGTTAGGGTTAGGGGTAGGGTTAGTGGTAGGAGTATGGGTTGGTGTTTGGGCTAAGGTTAGGGTTAGGGGTTAGGTTTAGGGTAATGGTTAGTGTTACAGTTAGCATTAGGGTTACGGTTAGGTTTGGTTTAGGGGTAGGGGTAGGGGTATGGGTAAGGGTAGGTGTTAGGGTTAGGGTTAGGGTTAGGGTTATGGTTAGGGTAGGTATAGGTTTAGGGTTGGGGTTGGGGTTAGGGATAGGATTAGGGTTAGGGGTTAGGTTTAGGGTTAGGGTTAGAGTACAGTTAGGGTTACGGTTGAAAGACATTCAGTTTAGGGTTAGGGTTAGAATAGGGTTAGAGATAGGGTTAAGGTTGGGGTACGGTTAGGATTAGGGCTGTAGTTGGGGTTGGCGTTAGTGTTAGGGTTAGGGTTAGCATTACTCTTAGGTTTAGGGTTAGAAGAGGTTTCGGTTTAGGGTTTAATTTAGCCTTAGGGTTAGGGGTTAGGCTTAGGGTTATGGTTAGGGTTAGGTTTAGGGTTTAGGGTTAGGGTTAGGGGTAGCAGTATTTGTTGGGTGTTGGGTTAGGGTTAGGGTTGTTTTACGGTTGGGTGTGGGGGTAGGGGTAACAGTAAAGGTATGGGTTGGGGTTAGGGTAGGGTTAGGGTTGGGGTTACATAACTCTTAGGATTAGGGTTAGAAGAGCTTTCGTTTAGGGGTAAGATTTAGGGTTAAGGTTGGGGGTTGGGCTTAGGGTTAGGGTTAGGGTTGGGTTATGGTTAGGGTTAGTGTTAGGTTTAGGGTTTGGGTAGGTTTAAGTTTGGTGTTGGGGTTGGGTTTAGGGATAGGATTAGGGGTTAGTGTTACAGTTAGGGTTAGGGTTAGTTGAGGATTAGGTTTAGGATTACGGTTACCATAGGGTTAGGGTTAGTGTTATGGTTAGGGTACGCGTTGGTGTTAGGGTTGGGGTTAGGGTTAGGTTAGGGTTATGGGTTAGGGTTAGGTTAGGGTATGGGTTGGGGTTAGGGTTAGCTTAGGGGTTACGGTTATGGTTAAGGTTCGGGGTAGGGATAGGGGTAGGGGAATGGGTTGGGGTTAGGGTTACGGTTAGTTTTATTGTTGTATAAGGATTAGGGTTAGTGTTAGTGTTTAGGGTTAGGGTTAGTGTTAGGGTTTAGGGTTTATTGATAAAGTTAGGGTGAGGGATAGGGTTAGGGTTACGGTTAGGGTTAGAGTTGGGTTAGGGTTAGGGTTATGGTTTAAGGTTTAGGGTTAGGGTTAGGGTTTAGGGGTTAGGAGGGTTTGGGGTCCGGTTTAGGGTTAGGGTTTGGGTTAGGTTTGGGGTTGGGGGTTAGGGTTAGGGTTAGGGGTAGCTGTATGGTGTTGGGGTTTGGGTTAGGGGTTAGGGTTAGGGTTGGGTTAGGGTTTGGGTTAGGTTTCAAGGTTTTGAGATAGGGTGTGGGGTTTGAGTTTAGGGTTAGGGGTTACGGTTGGGGTTTGGAGGCTTAGGGTTAGGGTTAGTGTTAGTGTTAGTGTTAGGGTGAGGGGTTGGGGTTTGGGGTTAGGGTTTATGGTTGGGGTTAGGGTTAGTGTTAGTGTTAGAGTTAGGGTTAGTGTTAGGGTTGGGGTAGGGGTTAACTTTAGGGTTAGGGTTAGGGTTAGAGTTAGGGATATGTTTAGAGTTAGGTTACAGTTAGGGTACGGTTAGGGGTTAAGGATGGGGTTGGGGTTAGGGGTTGGGGTTATGGGTTAGGGTTAGGTATGGGTGATGGTAAGGGTTAGGGTTAGTGTTTACGGTTAGGGTTAGGGTTGAGGTTATGGATTAGAGTTTACGGAAAGGGTTAGGGTTAGGGTTATGGTTAGGATTAAGGGTAGAGTTAGGTTTATTTAATGCTTTAGGGTTAGTGTTAGAGAGTTAGGGTTAGGGTTCGGGCTAGGGTTATGGATAGGGTTGTGTTAGGGTTAGGGATAGGGATAGGGTTAGGGGTAGGTGTAGGTTTAGGGTTAGGGGTTAGATGAGTTATGGTTACGGTTAGGGTTATGGCTAGGGTTTAGGGTTAGGGTTAGGGATAGGGTTAGTGTTAGGGTTAGGGTTAGGTTTAGGGTACAGTTAGGGTTAGGGTCAGAAGAGGTTTCAGTTTAGAGTTCGGGTTAGAATAGGGTAGGGTAAAGGTTAGGGTTAGGGTTAGGGTACCGTTAGGGGTAGTGTTGGGGTTGAGGTTAGGGTTAGGTTTAGGGTTTAGGGTTAGGATTTGGTTCACGGTTGGGGTTAGGAGTTAGGAATAGGGGTGGGGTTAGTGGTAGGAATATAGGTTGGGGTTTGGGTTAAGGTTAGGGTTAGGGTTAGGTTTAGGGTAATGGTTAGTGTTACAGTTAGCATTAGGGTTGCGGTTAGGGTTGGTTTAGGGTTAGGGACAGGGGTATGGGTAAGGGTAGGTGTTAGGGTTAGGGTTAGGGTTAGGTTTATGGATAGGGTAGGTATAGATTTAGAGTTGGGGTTGGGGTAAGTGATAGGATTAGGGTTAGGGTTAGGTTTGGGGTTAGGGTTAGAGTACGGTTGGGGTTAGGGTTCAAAGACGTTTGGTTTGGGGTTAGAGTTAGAATAGGGTTAGAGAGTAGGGTTAGGGTTGGGGTATGGTTACGGTTAGGGCTGTGGTTAGGGTTGGGGTTGGGGTTAGGGTTAGGGTTAGCATTACTCTTAGGGTTAGGGTTAGAAGAGCTTTCGTTTAGGGTAGGTTTAGGGTTAGGGTTAGGGGTTAGGGGTTAGGATTGGGTTATGGTTAGGGTTAGTGTTAGGTTTAGGGTTGGGGTAGGTTTAAGTTTAGTGTTGAGGTTGGGTTTAGGGATAGGATTAGGGTTAGTGTTACAGTTAGGGTTAGGGTTAGTTGAGGATTAGGTTTGGGATTACAGTTACCATAGGGTTAGGGTTAGTGTTAGGGTTAGGGTACAGTTAGTGTTAGGGTTGAGGTTAGGGTTAGGTTGGGGTTATGGGTTGGGGTTAGGGTTAGGGTTAGGTTTAGTTTAGGAGTTAAGGTTATGGTTAAGGTTCGGGGTAGGGGTAGGTGTAGGGGAATGGGTTGGGGGTTAGGGTTACGGTTAGTTTTATTGTTGTATAAGGTTAGGGTTAGTGTTAGTGTTTAGGGTTAGGGTTAGTGTTAGGGTTTAGGGTTTATTGATAAAGTTAGGGTAAGGGATAGGGTTAGGGTTGGGGTTAGGGTTAGGGTTGGTTTAGAGTTAGGGTTAGGGCTATGGTTTAGGTTTGGGGTTAGGGTTGGGGTTGGGGTTTAGGGTTGGGATTTGGGTCAGGTTTAGGGTTAGGGGTTAGGGTTAGGGGTAGGGGGTAGCTGTGTGTTGGGGTTTGGGTTAGGGTTAGGGTTAGGGTTGGGTTAGGGTTAGGGTTAGGTTCCAAGGTTTTAGATAGGGTGTAGGGTTAGTGTTTGGGGTTGGGGTTACAGTTAAGGTTTAGGCTTAGGATAAGGGTTAGGGTTAGTGTTAGTGTTAGGGTGAGGGTTAGAGTTTAGGGTTAGGGTTAGGGTTTATGGTTAGGGTTGGGGTTAGGGTTAATGTTAGGGTTAGTGTTAGGGTTGTGGTAAGGGTTAACTTTAGGGTTAGGGTTAGGGTTAGAGTTAGGGATAGGGTTAGAGTTAGGTTATAGTTAGGGTACGGTTAGGGTTAGGGTTGGGGTTGGCGTTAGGGATAGGGTTATGGGTTAGGGTTAGGTATGGGTTATGGTAAGGGTTAGATTTACTGTTTACAGTTAGGGTTAAAGTTAAGATTATGGATTAGGGTTTACGGATAGGGTTAGGGTTAGGGTTATGGCTAGGATTAAGGGTAGAGTTAGGGTTAGGGAATGTTTTAGGGTTAGTGTTAGAGAGTTAGGGTTGGGTTTCGGGCTGGGGGTTATGGTTAGGGTTGTGTTAGGGTTAGGGATAGGGATAGGGTTAGGGGTAGATGTGGGGTTTAGGGGTTAGGGTTAGACAAGTTATGGTTGGGGTTGGGGTTAGGGTTAGGGTTATGGTTAGGGTTTAGGGTTAGGTTTAGTGATAGGGTTAGTGTTAGGGTTAGTGTTAGGATTGTGGTTAGGGTTAGGATTAGGTTTATGGTTAGTGTAATTTTTGGTTTAGTGTTAGGTTTAGCAGTAGGGTTAGGGTTAGGGTTTGGTTGGGGTTGGTGTAGGGGTAGGGGTAGGTAGGTGTATGTGTTGCGGTTGGGGTTGGGTTTTGGTTTAGGATAGGTTTGGGTTTAGGGCTAGGGTTAAAATAGAGTTAGGGGTAGGGTTGGTGTTGGGGTTGGGGTTAAGGTTAGGGGTAGGGGTTGGGGTAAGTGTAGGGGTATGGGTAGTGGTTAGGGTTAGGTTTGGGGTTGGGTTTGGGTAGGGTTAGGGGTTGGTTTTATGGTTAGAGTTTGGGGTTTGGGTTTAGGGGTTAAGGGTAGGGGTCGGGTTAGACCTAAGGCTAAGGTTGGGACTACCGCTAGTGCTAGGGGGTAGGGCTAGGGCTGAACTAGGGTTAGGGTTATTTTTAGGTTGGGGTTGGGGTTAGGGTTTAGGGTTAGGGTTAGGGATAGGGTTAGTGTTAGGGTTAGGGTTAGTGTTAGGGTTGGGGTTGGGGTTAGGATTAGGTTTAGGGTTAGGATTAGGTTTAGGGTTAGGGTTAGCATTAGTGTTAGGGTTAGGGTTAGGGTTGGGGTTTGGTTAGAGTTGGCGGTAAGGGTAAAGGTAGGGGTATGGGTTGAGTTGGGGTTATGGTTTGGTTAGGGTTGGGTAGGGTTAGGTTTAGTTTTGGGGTTGGGGGTTAGGGTTTAGGGGTTGGGGTTAAGGGTAGTGTTAGGGTTGGGCTTAAGGATAGGGTTAGGCCTAGGGCTAGTTCTAGTACTATGGCTAGAGTCAGGCTAGGGTTAGGGTTAGGGTTAGGGTTTATGTTTAGGGTTAGGGATAGGGTTAGTGTTAGTGTTAGGGTTAATGTTACGGTTTGGGTTAGGGTTAGGTTTGGGGTTACGGTTAGGGTTAGGGTTAGGATTAACGTTAGTGTTAGGGTTAGTGTTAGGGTTAGTGTTGGGGTTGGGGTTTAGTGTTAGAGTTATGGCTTGTGTTAAAATTAAGGGTTAGGGTTACAGTTAGGTTAGGGGTTACGGTTCGGGTTTGGGGTAGGAGTAGGGGAATGGATTGGGTTAGGGTTACAGTTAGGTTTAGGGTGGTGTAAGGATTTGGGTTAGGGTTAGTGTTTAGCATGAGGGTTAGTGTTAGGGTTTAGGGTTTAGTGATAGAGTTAGCGTAAGAGATAGGTTTAGGGTTAGGGTTAGGGTTAGAGTTGGGTTGGGGTTAGTGTTAAGGTTCAAGGTTTAGGGTTAGGGTTAGGGTTAGGGATTAGGGTTAGGGTAGGGGTAGATTTGGGTTATGGTTGGGGTTAGGGTTAGTGTTTTGGGTTAGAGTTAGGGTTAGGGATTAAGGTTTAGGTTTAGGGTTAGGGTTAGTGTTAGGGGATAGGGGTAGGGGTAGGGGCTTGGGTTGGAGTTAGGGTTAGGGTTAGGGTGGGTTAGGGGTTAGTGTTAGGGTTAGGGTTCAGGATTAGGGTTAGGGTTTAGGGTTAGGGTTTGTGTCATGGTTAGGGTTAGGGGTGCGGTTAGAGGTAGGGGTATGTGTTGGGGTTTGATTAGGGTTTAGGGTTAGGGTTCATGGTTTAGGGATAGGATTAGTATTAGGGTTAGGGCTAGGGAGAGGGTTGGGGCTGGCTGGGCTGGGGCTGGGCTAGGGTTATGTGAGAATTGGGGTTCAGTGTTGGGGTTTTGGTTACCTTTAGTGTTAGGTTAGGGTTAGGTTAGGGTTAGGGTGTGGCATAGGGTTAGGGTTAGGGTTGGGGGTTGGGGTTAGGTTTACGGTTAGGTTTGGGTTACGGTTAGGGTTAGGGTTAGTGTTTAGGGTTAGGGTTAGGGTTAGGGATTAGGGTTTAGGGATAGGGTTAGGGTTAGAGTTAGGGGATAGGGGTAGGTGTAGGGGTATGGGTTTGAGTTAAGGTTAGGGTTAGAATGGGGTTAGTGTTAGTGTTAGGATTAGGGTTTAGGGTTAGGGTTCATGTTAGGGTTAGACTAGGGTTAGGATTAGAGTTAGTGTTAGTGTTAGGTTTAGGGTTAGGGTTGGGGTTAGGGTTAGGGTTAGGGTCAGGGTCAGGTTTAGGGTTAGGGTTAGGGTTAGGGTTAGTGTTTCGGTTAGTGTTAGTGTTAGGGTTAGTTTTAGGGTTAGGGTTAGAGTTAGGGTTAGGGTTAGCATTAGGTTTATGGTAGGGTTTGGTTGGGGTTAGGTGTATAGGTAGGGATATGGGTTGAGGGTTAGTATTAGGGTTAGGTTTAGGGTTGGTAGAGTTAGGGTTAGTTTTGGGGTTAGGGTTTGGGGTTTGGGTTAGGATTCATGGTAGGTGTAGGGTTAGGCCTAAGAATAGGTTTAGGTAAAGGATTAGTGCTGGGGCTAGGGCTGGGGCTCCGTCTAGGGGTAGGGTTGGGGTTAGGGTTAGGGTTTAAGTATAGGGTTAAGGTTAGGTTTTAGAGTTAGTGTTAGGATTAGGGTTAGTGTTAGTGTTATGGTTAGGTCTAGGGGTAGGGTATGTTTAGGTTTAGGGTTGGGGTTGGGTTTAGGGATAGGATTAAGGTTAGCGTTACTGTTAGCGTTAGGGTTAGAAGAGGGTTAGGGTTAGGGTTAGGGTTAGAAAAGGGTTAGGGTTGGGGTTAGGTTAGTGTTAGGGTATGGTTAGCTTTAAGGTTGCGGATGGGGTTAGGGTTAGGGTTAGGGTTAGGGGTTGGGGTTAGGGTTAGGGGTTAGGGGTTAGGGTTAGGGTTATGTTTGGGTTATGTTTAGGGTGAGGGTTAGTGTTTAGGGTTAGGGTTAGGGTTAGGCATTAGGGTTTAGGGATAGGTTTAGGTTTAGGGTTTAGGGTTAGAGGTAGTGGTATGGGTTGGAGTTAGGGGTTAGGGTTAGGGTTATGGTTAGGTTTAGGGTTAGGGTAGTGTTAGGGATTAGGGTTTAGGGATAGGGTTAGGGTTACGGTTGGTGGTTAGGGTTAGGGTTAGGGTTGGTTTTGTGTTATGATTAAGGTTAAGGTTCGTGTTTAGGGTTAGGTATAGGGTTAGGGATTACGGTATAGGAAATGGGTTAGGGTTAGGGTTACTGGATAAGTGTAGGGGTAGGTGTATGGGTTGGACTTAGGTTTAGGTTTAGAATTGGTTTAGGGTTAGTTTTGGGGTTAGGGTTTAGGGTTAGGGTTAGGGTGAGGTTAGGGTTAGGGTGAGTTTAGGGTTAGGGTTAGGGTAAGGGTTAGGTTTTAGGGATTAGGGTAAGGGTTAGGAATAGGTATAGTGCTAGTGATAGGGTTAGTGTTAGGGTTGGGGTTAGGGTAAGGATTAGGTTTTGTGTTAGGGTTAGCGTTTGGGATTAGGGTTACAGTTTGGTTAGGGTTGGGGTAGGGTTAGTGTTAGGGTTAGGGTTAATGTTAGGGTTTGGGTTAGGGTTAGGGTTAGGATTAGGTTTAGGGTTAGTGTTAAGGTTAGTATTAGGGTTAGGGTTAGGGTTTGGTTATGGTTAGGTTTAGGGGCAGGGGGAAGAGTAGGGGTATGTGTTGGGGTTAGGGTTAGGGTTAGGGTTAGGGTTAGTTTTAGGGTTAGGGTTAGTTTTAGGGTTGGGGTTTAGGGTTTAGGGTTGGGGTTAAGTGTAGGGGTAGGGTTAGGCCCTAAGGATACTGTTAGGCCTAGGGCTGAGTGCTAAGGCTAGGGCTAGGGCTAGGGCTAATACTAGGGTTATGGTTAGGGGTTAGGGTTTAGGATTAGGGTTAAGGTTAGGTTTTAGAATTATGGTTAGGGTTAGGGTTACTGTTAGTGTTAGGGTTAGGTTTAGGGTTATGGTATGTTTAGGTTTAGGTTGGAGTTGGGGTTAGGGATATGATTAGGGTTAGCGTTACTGTTAGGGTTAGGGTTAGAAGAGGTTTAGGTTTAGGGTTAGGGTTAGAATAGAGTTAGGGTTAGCTTAGACTTAGGGTACGGTTAGGGTTAGTGTTGGGGTTGGGGTTAGTGTTAGTTTTAGGGTTAGGGGTTAGAGTTAGGATTAGGTTTGGTTTATGGTTAGGGTTAGGGTTTCTGTTTCGTGTTAGGGTTAGGGTTAGGTATTAGGGTTTAGGGAAAGGGTTAGGGTTAGGGGTTAGGATTAGGGTTAGGGTTAGTGTTAGGTTTAGCCTTAGGTTTAGGGTTAGGGTTTGGTTTAGGGGTTAGGGTTAGGGTTAGGTTTAGAGTTAGGGTTTGGTTTAGGGTCAGGGTTAGGGTTAGGTTTAGAATAGGGTTAGGATTAGGGTTACGGTTTAGGGTTAGGGTTAGGGTTTAGTTTTAGTGTTAGGTTTGGGTTAGGGTTAGGGTTAGGGTCAGGGGTCAGTGTCAGGGTTTGGGGTTAGGGTTAGCATTAGTGTTCGCGTTAGGATTAGGGTTTGTGTTAGGGATAGGATTTGGGGTTAGGGTTAGGGTTAGGGGTTAGGGTTTAGGGTTAGGGTTAGGTTTAGGGTTGAGGTTGGGGTTATGGTTGGGGTTGGGGATAGGTTGGGGATTGGGGTTGAGGTTAGGTTTGGGATTGTGGTTGGTGTTAGGTTTGGGGTTGGGGTTAGGGTTAGGGTTTAGGGTTAGGGTTAGGGTTAATGTTAGGGTTAGGATTAGTGTTACGGTGAGGGTTAGGGGGTTAGTTTTAGGGGTTTGGTTAGGGTTAGAGTTAGGGTTAGGGATAGTGTTGGGGATAAGGTTTGGATTCGGGATTAGGGTTAGGGTTAGGGTTAGGTTTAGGGTTAGGGTTAGGGGTAGAGTTAAGGCTTAGAATATGTGTTAGGGTTAAATTTGGGGTTAGGGATAGAGTTAGGCCTACTGCTAGGGTTAGGGTAAGATTAGCGTAGGGTTGGCGTTGGGGTTAGGTTTAGGGTTAGGGGTTAGCGTTACTATTAGGTTTATTGTTATAGAAGGTTAGAGTTATGGTTAGCGGTTAGGGTTAGGGTTAGGTTTGGGTTTGGGGTTAGGGTTAGGGGTTAGGGGTTAGGGTTAGGGGTTGGGGTTGGGTTTAGGGTTGGGATTGGGGTTGGGGTGAGGGTTGGGGTTTGGGTTCGAGTTAGGGTTGGGGTTAGAGTTAGGGTTAGGATTAGGGGTTAGGGTTCGGGTTTAGGGTTAGGGATAGGGTTAGGGTTAGGGGTTAGGGTTCGGTTTAATGTTAGGGTCAGGGGTCAGGGTCAGGCTCATAGTCAGGATCAGGGTTTAGGGTTAGGTTTAGCGTTAGGGTTAGCGTTATGTTTAGGGTTAGTGTTAGTGTTAGTGTTAGGGTTTGTGGTTAGGGTTAGGTGTAGGTTTAGGGTTTAGGGTTAGGGATAGGGGTAGGGGTAGGGTTAAAGGTATGTGTGGGCTAGGGATAGGGTTACAGTTAGGGTTAGGATTGGGTTAGGGTTAGGGTTAGGTGTGAGGGTTAGGGTTAGGATTAGGGGTTTGGTTTAGGGTTAGGCGTTAGGGTTATTGTTCGTTTAGGGATAGGGGATAGGGTTAGGGTTAGTGTTTGAGTTTTATTTAGGGTTAGGGTTTGGTTTAGTGTTAGGGGCCGCGTTAGGTTTAGGGTTAGGGTTAGGGGTTTTGGTTAGGGTTAGGGTGTTAGAGTTAGGGTTAGTGTTAGGGGTTGGGGTTAGGGTTAGGTTTAGAGTTTAGGGTTAGGGCTAGGTTTAGGGTTATTGTTGATGTTCAGGGTTAGCGTTAGGGTTAGGGTTGGTGTTAGGGTTAGGATTAGGGTTAGGGTCAGGGGTCAGGGCCAGGGTTATGTTTAGGGATAGCGTTAGGGTTAGCGTTATCGTTTGGGTTAGCGTTAGTGTTAGGCGTAGGGGTAAGTGTTAGTGTTAGGATGAGGGATAGAGGTTAGGGTTAGGATTAGGGTTAGGTTTGGGTTTGGGGTTAAGGTTGGGATTGGGGTTGGGGGTTAGTGCTGGGGTTGGGATTAAGGTTAGGGTTGGGTTAAGGGTCAGGTTGAGGGTTAGGGTTGGGTTGATGTTGGGGTTATTGTTGGTGTTGGGGTTAGGGTTAGGGTTAAGGTTGGTGTTAGGGTTAGGTTGGGGTTAGGTTTAGGGTTTGGTTTAGGGTTAGGGTTAGCGTTACTCTTAGGTTGAGGTTAGAAGGGTTTAGGGCTAGGATTAGGGTTAGGGTTAGGGGTTTTGGTTAGGGTTAGGGTTAGGATTAGGGGTTAGGGTTAGAGTTAGGGTTAGGGGTTAGGATTAGGGTGAAGGGTTTTGGATAGGGTTAGGGTTAGGGGTTTTGGTTAGGGTTAGGGTTAGGGATAGGGTTTAGGGTAAGGGTTAGAGTTAGGGTTAGGGTTGGGGTTTAGAGTTAGGGTTGGGGTTGGGGTTTAGGGTTAGCGTTAGGGTTAGGGTTAGTGATAGGGTTAGAGTCAGCATCTGGGTCAGTGTCGGGTTCAGGGTTTAGGGTTAGGGTTTGCGTTAGGGTTACCGTTAGCGTTAGGGTTAGCATTAGTGTTAGGATTAGGGTTAGGGTTAGGCGTTAGGGTTATTGTTATGGTTAGGGATAGGGGATAGGGTTAGGTTTAAGGTTAGGATTAGCTTTGGGGTTAGGGTTTGGATTAGGGTTAGGGGCGGGATTAGGTTTAGGGTAAGGTTTGGGAGTTTTGGTTGGGGTTAGGGTTAGGGGTTAGGGTTACGGTTATGGTTAGGGGTTAGGGTTAGGGTAAGGGTTTAGGGTTAGGGCTAGGTTTAGGGTTAGGGTAGTGTTTAGGGTTAGCGTTTGGGTTAGGGTTGGTGTTAGGGTTAGGGGTTAGGGTCAGGGTCAGGGTCAGGGTTTAGGGTTAGGGTTAGCGTTAGGGTTAGCATTAGGTTTAGGGTTAGTGTTAGTGTTAGTGTTAGGGTTTGGTGTTAGGGGTAGGTGTAGGTTTAGGGGTTAGGGTTAGGGATAGGGGTAGGGGTAGGGTTAAAGGTATGTGTGGGCTAGAGATAGGGTTACAGTTAGGGTTAGGATTGGGTTAGGGTTAGTGTTGGGTGTGAGGGTTAGGGTTAGGATTAGGGGTTAGATTTAGGGTTAGGCGTTAGGGTTATTGTTCGGTTAGGGATAGGGGATAGGGTTAGGGTTAGTGTTAGAGTTAGGTTTAGGGTTAGGGTTTGGTTTAGTGTTAGGGGCTGCATTAGGTTTAGGGGTTAGGGTTAGGGGTTTTGGTTAGGGTTAGGGTTAGGTGTTAGAGTTGGGGTTAGTGTTAGGGGTTGGGGTTAGGGTTAGGTTTAGAGTTTAGGGTTAGGGCTAGGTTTAGGGTTATTGTTGATGTTCAGGGTTAGCGTTAGGGTTAGGGTTGGTGTTTGGGTTAGGATTAGGGTTAGGGTCAGAGTCAGGGTCAGGGTTATGGTTAGGGATAACGTTAGGGTTAGCGTTATCGTTTGGGTTAGCGTTAGTGTTAGGGGTAGGGGTAAGTGTTAGTGTTAGGATGAGGGATAGAGGTTAGGGTTAGGATTAGGGTTAGGTTTGGGTTTGGGGTTAAGGTTGGGATTGGGGTTGGGGTTAGTGCTGGGGTTGGGGTTAAGGTTAGGATTTGGTTAAGGGTCAGGTTGATTGTTAGGGTTGGGTTGATGTGGGGTTATTGTTAGTGTTGGGGTTAGGGTTAGGGTTAAGGTTGGTGTTAGGGTTAGGGTTAGGGGGTTAGGTTTAGGGTTTGGTTTAGGGTTAGGGTTAGGGTTAGGTTTAGGGTTAGCGTTACTCTTTGGTTGAGGGTTAGAAGAGGTTTAGGGCTAGGATTAGGGTTAGGGTTTTGGTTAGGGTTAGGGTTTGGGTTAGTGGTTAGGGTTAGAGTTAGGGTTAGGGGTTAGGATTAGTGTGAGGGGTTTGGTTAGAGTTAGGGTTAGGGTTAGGGTTAGGGTTTGGGGGTTTGGTTAGGGTTAGGGTTAGGGGTTAGGGTTAGGGTTTAGGGTTAGGGTTAGGTTAGGTAGTTAGGGTTAGGGTTAGGGTTTAGGGTTAGGGGTTAGGGTTAGTGATTAGTGTGGGTTAGGGTTTAGGGTTAGGGGTTAGGGTTAGGAGTTAGGGTTAGGGTTAGGGTTATTGGGTTAGGGTTAGGGTTAGGGTTTGGTTTAGGGTTAGGGGCGGGGTTAGGTTTAGGTGTTAGGGGTTTGGTTAGGTTAGTTTGGGGTTAGGGTTAGGGTTACGGTTGGGGTTAGGGTTAGGGTTAGGGTAAGTTTAGGGTTAGGGCTAGGTTTATGGTTACGGTAGTGTTTAGGGTTAGCGTTTGGGTTAGGGTTGGTGTTAGGGTTACGGTTAGGGTTAGGGTCAGGTTCAGGGTCATGGTTTAGGGTTAGGGTTAGCGTTAGGGTTAGCATTAGGTTTAGGTTTAGGGTTAGTGTTAGTGTTAGGGTTTGGGGTTAGGGGTAGGTGTAAGTTTAGGGGTTAGGGTTAGGGATAGGGGTAGGGGTAGGGTTAAAGGTATGTGTGGGCTAGGGATAGGGTTACGGTTAGGGTTAGGATTGGGTTAGGGTTAGTGTTGGGTGTGAGGGTTAGGGCTAGGATTAGGGGTTAGATTTAGTGTTAGGCGTTAGGGTTATTGTTCGGTTAGGGATAGGGTATAGGGTTAGGGTTAGTGTTTGAGTTTTGTTTAGGGTTAGGGTTTGGTTTAGTGTTAGGGGCCGCGTTAGGTTTAGGGTTAGGGTTAGGGGTTTTGGTTAGGGTTAGGGTTAGGGGTTAGAGTTAGGGTTATTGTTAGGGGTTGGGGTTAGGGTTAGGTTTAGAGTTTAGGGTTAGGACTAGGTTTAGGGTTATTGTTGATGTTCAGGGTTAGCGTTAGGGTTAGGGTTGGTGTTAGGGTTAGGATTAGGGTTAGGGTCAGGGTCAGGGTCACGGTTATGGTTAGGGATAGCGTTAGGGTTAGCGTTATCGTTTGGGTTAGTGTTAGTGTTAGGGGTAGGGGTAAGTGTTAGTGTTAGGATGAGGGATAGAGGTTAGGGTTAGGATTAGGGTTAGGTTTTGGTTTGGGGTTAAGGTTGGGATTGGGGTTGGGGTTAGTGCTGGGGTTGGGGTTAAGGTTAGGGTTGGGTTAAGGGGTCAGGTTGAGGGTTAGGGTTGGGTTGATGTTGGGGTTATTGTTAGTGTTGGGGTTAGGGTTTAGGGTTAAGGTTGGTGTTAGGGTTAGGGTTGGGTTTAGGGTTTGGTTTAGGGTTAGGGTTAGCGTTACTCTTAGGTTGAGGGTTAGAAGAGGTTTAGGGCTAGGATTAGGGTTAGGGTTAGGGGGTTATGATTAGGTTTGGGGTTAGGGTTAGGGTTTAGGGTTGGTGTTAAGGTTAAGGTTTAGGGTTAGTGTTAAGGTTTGTGTTAGGGGTAGGGGTTATGGTTAGGGTTAGGGTTAGGTTAGGGTTTAGGGATAGGGTTCGGTGTGTGGGAATGGGTTGGGGTTAGGATTACGGTTGGGTTTAGGATTGGGTAAGGTTTACGGTTAGGGTTAGTGTTTAGGGTTAGGGTTAGTGTTAGTGTTAGAGTTTAGGGTTTAGTGATAGAGTTAGGGTAAGGGATAAGGTTAGGGTTAGGGTTAGGGTTGGGTTAGGGTTAAGGGTAGGGGTTGGGTAGAGGTTGATGTTTTATTTAGTGTTAGGTTTAGAGTTAGGTTTGGGTTGGGTTTAGGGTTTAGTGTTTAAGCTTAGGGTAAGGGTTAGGTTTAGGGCTAGGGCTAGGGATTGGGCTTGGGTTAGGGTTAGTGTAAGGGTTTGGGTTAGTGTAAGGGTTAGGGTTAGGGTTAGGGCTACGGTTAGGAATAGGGCTAGGGCTAGTCCTAGGGCTATGGTTAGGGCTAGGTCTCTGGCTATGGTTAGTTTAAGGGTTAGGGTTTAGGGTTAGTGTTAGTGTTGGGGTTTGGGGTTATGGTTGGGTTTGGTGTTAGGGGTTAGGGTTAAGGTTAGAGTTACTGTTAGGTTGAGTGTTGAAGAGGTTTAGGTTTAGGGTTAGCGTTAGAATAAAGTTAGGGTTAGGTTTAGGGTATTAGGGTTAGGGTTAGGTTAGGGATAGGGTTAGGGTTTGGGTTTAGTGTTAGGTTTAGGTTTAGTGTTAGGATTACGGGCTAGGTTTAGGTTTAGGGGTTAGGAGTAGGGATATGTGTGGGGGTATGGGTTGGAGTTAGGGTTAGGTTTAGGATTGGGTTAAGGTTAGTGAAAGGGTTAGAATTTAGGATTAATATTAGGGTTAGGATTAGTTTTGGGGTTAGGGTTAGGGTTGGGGTTTAGGGTTAGGGTTAGGGTTAAGGTTAGGGTTTAGGGTTAGGGTTAATGTGAGGGTTAGGGTTAGGTTTAGGGTTAGGGTTTAGGGTTATAGTTAGGGTTAGTGTTAGTGTTAGGGTTGGGCTTATAGTTAGGGTTAGGCTTAGGGTTAGGTTTATGTTTAGTGTTAGGGTAGGTTTAGGTTTAAGATTGGTGTTGGGGTTAGGGATAGGATAAGGGTTAGGGTTAGGGTTGGGGTTAGGGTATGGTTAGGATTAGGGTTAGAAGAGGTTTCGGTTTAGGGTTAGAGTTAGAATAGGGTTAGGGTTAGGGTTATGGTTGGGAGTGCGGTTAGAGTTATTGTAGGGGTTGGGGTTAGGGTTTGGGTTAGGGTTAGGGTTAGTATTAGGGTTAGAGTTTAGGGTTTAGCGTTAGGGTTAAAGGTAGAAGTAGGGTTAGGCCTAAGGAAAGGGTTTAGGCCTAGGGCTGGTGCTTGGGGTAGGGCTGGGGCTAGGCTAGGGGTTAGGTTTAGGGTTGGGGTTTAGGTTTGGGGTTAGGTTTTGAGTTAGAGTTAGGGTTCGGGTTAGTGTTAGTGTTAGGGTTGGGGTTAGGGTTAGGGTTAGGATTAGGTTTAGCGTTAGTGTTGGGGTTAGGTTTAGTGTTAGGGTTAGGGTTAGGGTTTGGTTAGGGTTAGGGTTAGGGGTAGGAGTAAGGGTATTGGTATGGGTTGCGGTTAGGATTAGGGTTTGTGTTAGGGTTGGGTTAGGGTTAGGGTTTGTTTTAGGGTTAGTGTTTGGGGTTTAGGGTTAAGGTTGAATGTGGGGTTGGGTTAGGCCTAAGGATAGGGTTAGGAATAGGGCTAGTGCTAGGGGTAGGGCTAGGGCTAGGTTAGGGTTAGGGTTAGGGGTAGGGTTAGGGATAGGGTTAGTGTTAGTGTTAATGTTAGGGTTGGGCTTTGATTTACGGTTAGGGATAGGGTGAGACTTAGGGTAGGTTTAGGTTTAGGGTTCGGTTTGGGGTTAGGGATAGGATTAGGGTTAGCGTTACTGTTAGGGTTAGAAGAGATTTAGTTTTGGGGTTAGGGTTAGAATAGGGTTAGAGTTAGGGTTAGGTTAGGGTTAGGGTATGTTTAGGGTTAGGGTTGGGGTTGTGGTTAGGGTTAGGGTTAAGGATAGGGGTTAAGGTTAGGTTTGGATTATGGTTATGGTTAGGGTTAGTGTTTAGGGTTAGAGTTAGGTTTAGGGATTAAAGTTTAGTGATAGGGTTAGGGTTAGGGTTAGTCATAGGATTAGTGGTAAGGTAAGGGTTGGACGAGTTAGGGTTAGGGTTGAGTTCAGGTTTAGAGTTGGATTAGGGTTAGGGGTATGGATAGGGTTAGGGGTAGGGGTAGGTTTAGGGTTAGGGTTAGACAGTGAGGGTTTGGGATAGGGTTAGGGATAGGGTTGGGGTTACAGTTAGGGTTAGGGTTAGAGTTACGGTTAGGGTTAGGGTTAGGGTTAAGGTTAGGGTTCATTTAGGGTTAGGTTTTAGGGTTAGGGTTAAGGCTTGTGTTAGGGTTAGGGGTTAGGGTTAGGTTAGTGGTTACGGTTAGGGTTCAGGGTAGGGGTAGGGGAATGGGTTGGGGTTAGGGTTACGGTTAGGTTTAGGGTTTGTAAGGATTTGGGTTAGGGTTCGTGTTTGGCGTTAGGGTTACCGTTAGGGTTTATTGTTTAGTGATAGAGTTAGTGTAAGGGATAGGGTTAGGGTTAGGTTTAGAGTTGGGATAGCATTAGGTTTAGGTTTAAGGTTTAGGGTTAGGGTTAGGGTTGGGGTTTAGGGGCAGGGTTTTGGTCTGGGTTAGGGTTAGGGGTAGGGTTAGATGTAGGGGTATGTGTTGAGGTTTGGATTAGGGTAAGGTTAGGGTTGGGTTAGGGTTAGGGTTAGGGTTCAGGTTTAGGGTTATGGTTAGTTTTAGGGTTAGGTAGGGTTAGGTTTAGACTTGGGTTATGGATAGGGTTAAGGTTTGAGGTTTAGGGTTAGGGTTAGGGTTTAGGGTTAGGATTTGGGTCAAGGTTTAGGGTTAGGGGTTAGTGTTACGGGTAGTGTTAGAGGTTGGGGTATGTGTTGGGGTTTGTGTTAGGTTTAGGGTTGGGTTGGGGTTAGGGTTCAGGATTTAGGGAGAGGGTTAGGGTTAGGTTTAGGGCTAGGGAGAGCTTTGGGGCTAGGGCTAGTGCTAAGGCTAAGGCTAGGAGCTAGGGCTAGGATTACTGTAAGGGTTAGGGTTCAGGGTTAGGGTTATGGTTAGGTTTGGGGTTAGGGTGCGGTTAGAGATTATGGTTTAAGGATAGGGTTAGGGTTAGGGTTAGGGGTTAGGGTTACGGTTATTATTAGGTTTGGGCTATGGTTAGGGTTAGGGTTAGTGTTTAGGGTTAGGGTTAGGGAATAGGGTTTAGGGATAGGGTTAAGGTTAGGTTTAGGAGATAGGGGTAGGGGTAGGGGTATGTGTTGGAGTTAGGGTTAGGGTTAGTGTTAGGGTTGGGTTTTAGGGTTAGGGTTAGGTTAGGGTTAGGGTTAGGGTTAGGGTTTAGGGTTAGGGTTAGTGTTTAGTGTTAGGGTTAGTGTTAATGTTAGGGTTAGTGTTAGGGTTGGGGTTAGGGTTAGGGTTAGTGTTAAGGTTAGCCTTAGGCTTAGGGTTAGGGTTTGGTTAGGGTTAGGTGTAGGGGTAGGGGTAGGGGTAAGGGTTTGGGTTTCAGTTGGGTTTAGGGTTAGGGTTAGGATTGGTTTGGGGTTAGGGTTAGTTTTAGGGTTAGGGTTTGGGGTTTAGGGTTAGCATTAAGGGTAGGGGTAGGGTTGGCCCTAAGGATAGGGTTGGGCCCAGGGCTAGTGCTAGTGCTAGGCCTGGGATAGGGCTTAGGGCTAGGGTTAGGAGTTAGGGTTAGGGTTAGGGGTTAGCGTTAGGGTTTAGGGTTGGGTTTGGGATAGGGATAGGATTAGGGTTAGCGTTACTGTTAGGGTTAGGGTTAGAAGACGTTTGGGTTTGGGGTTAGGGCTAGAATAGGGTTAGGGTTGGGGTTTTGGGTTAGAGTTAAGGTACAGTTAGGGTTAGTGTTGGGGTTGGGGTGAGGGTTACGGTTAGCGTTAGGCTTAGGGTTACGGTTTGGTTAGGGTTAGGTGTAGGGGTAGGGGTAAGGGTAAGGGTTTGGGTTGGGGTTAGGTTTAGGGTTAGGGTTAGGGTTGGTTTAGGGTTAGGGTTAGTTTTAGGGTTAGGGTTTAGGGTTAGCATTAAGGGTAGGGGTAGGGTTAGGCCTAAGGATAGGGTTAGGCCCAGGGCTAGTGCTAGTGCTGAGGGCTAGGGATAGGGCTAGGCTAAGGCTAGGGTTAGGAGTTAGGGTTGGGGTTTAGGGTTTAGGGTTAGGGTTAGCGTTAGGGTTTAGGGTTGGGTTTTGGGATAGGGATAGGATTAGGGTTAGCGTTACTGGTAGGGTTAGGGTTAGAAGACGTTTAGGTTTAGGGTTAGGGCTAGAATAGGGTTAGGGTTGGGTTAGAGTTAAGGTACAGTTAGGGTTAGTGTTGGGGTTGGCGTTAGGGTTAGGGTTAGCGTTAGGTGCTAGGGTTAGGGTTAGCTTTGGGTTATGGTTAGGGTTAGGGTTAGTGTTTAAGGTTAGGGTTAGGGTTAGGGTTAGGGTTTAGGGATAGGGTTAGGGTTAGGGTTGGGGGTTAGGGGTAGGGGTATGGGTTGGAGTTAGGGTTAGGGTTAAGATTGGGTTAGGGTTAGTGTTAGGGTTAGGGTTTAGGGTTAGCGTTATTGTTAGGCTACTGTTAGGGTTAGGGTTAGTGTTAGGGTTAGGGTTAGGGTGGGGTTAGGGTTTTGGTTAGGATTAGGTTAGGATTTAGGGTTAGGGTTAGGCATAGGGTTAGTGTTAGTGTTAGAGTTAGTGTTAGGATTGGGGTTAGGGTTAGGGTTAGGATTAAGTTTAGGGGTAGGGTTAGGGATAAGTTTAGTATTAAGGTTAGCGTTAGGGTTTGGGTTAGGTTTTGGTAAGGGTTAGGGGTAGGAGTAGGGGTAAGGTCAGGGGTATGCGTTGGGGTTAGGGTTAGGGTTTGGGTTAGGGTTGGGTTAGGGTTAGGGTTTTTTTGGGTTAGGATTTAGGGTTTAGGGTTAGGGTTAAGGGTAGGGGTAGGGTTAGGCCCAAGGATAGGCTTAGGCCTGGGGCTAATGTTAGGGCTATGGCTAGGGCTAGGCTAGGGTCAGGGTTTAGGTTAGGGTTTAGGTTTAGGGTTAGGGTTAGGGTTTAGGGTTAAGGTTAGTGATAGGGTTAGTGTTAGTGTTAGGGTTAGTGTTAGGGTTCGGGTTAGGGTTAGCGTTAGGATTAGGTTTAGGGTTAGTGTTAGGGTTAGGTTTAGTGTTAGGGTTAGCGTTAGTGTTAGGGTTAGGGTTTGGTTAGGGTTAGGGGTAGGGGTAGGGGATAGTGTGTGGCCTTATGGGTTGCGGATTTTGGTTAGGTTTTGGGTTAGGTTTGGGTTAGGGTTAGGGTTAGTTTTAGGGTTAGAGTTTAGGTTTTAGGGTTAGGGTTAAGGTTAGGGGTAGGGTTAGACCTAAAGATAGGGTTGGGCCTATGGCGAGTGCTTGGGGTAGGGATAGGGCTAGACTAGGGTTGGGGTTAGGGTTTAGGGTTAGGGTTAGGGTTAGGTTTTAGAGTTAGGGTTAGGGTTAGGTTTAGTGTTAGTGTTAGGGTTGCTGTTAGGTTTATGGTTAGGGTTATGTTTTGGCTTAGGATAGGTTTAGGTTTAGGGTTGGGGTTGGGGTTAGGGATAGGATTAGGGTTAGCGTTACTGTTAGGATTACGGTTAGAAGAGGTTTAGGTTTAGGGTTATGGTTAGAATAGGGTTTGGGTTAGGGTTAGGTTATAGTTAGGATATGGTTAGGGTTAGGGTTGGGGTTGGGGTTGGGGTTAGAGTTAGGGTTAGGGGTTAGGGTTAGGTTTAGTGTTAGGTTTGCGTTATGGTTAGGGTTACGGTTAGTGTTTAGGGTTAGTGTTAGGGTTAGGGATTAGGGTTAGTGTTAGGGTTAGGGTTTAGGGTTAGGGTTAGAGTTGGGTTTGGGTTAAGGTTTAAGGTTTATGGTTATGGTTAGGGTTAGGGCTTATGGTTAGGGTTTGGCTCAGTGTTAGGTTAGGGTTTAGGGGTAGGGGTAGTGGTAGGGTTAGGGGTAGTGTTAGGGTTAGGGTTGGGTTAGGGTTAGGGTTACGGTTAGGGTTCAGGGTATAGGGATAGGGTTAGGGTTATTGTTAGGCCTAGGGAGAGGGTAAGGATTAGGGTTAGTGTTAGAGTTGGGTTAGGTTTTGGGTTAAGTTTTAAGGTTTAGGGTTAGGGGTAGGGGTAGGGGTAGGGATAGGTGTAGGGGTATCTGTTGGGGTTTGGGTTAGGGTTAGGATTGGGTTAAGGTTAGTGAAAGGGTTAGGAATTTGGCCCTAGCATTAACCCTAACCCTAATGCTAACCCAACCCTAACCCTAACCATAACTCTAACCTCAATCCCTAACCCTACCCTTAACCCTAACCCTAACCCTTTCCCAAATCCCTGATCCCTAACCCTCAATCTGACCCTAAACACTAACCCTAACCCTAACACTAACAATAACCTTAACCCTAACTCCTAACCTTAACTCAAAACCTAACACTGAACCCTAACCAGAACCCTAACCCTAACTCTAACTGTAACCATAACCCTAACCCTAACCCCTAACTCTAACCCTAACCCTAACCCCTAACACTAACACTAACTCGTCTAAACCTAAACATAACCCAACCATACCTCTACCCCCACCCTTAACCCTAAACCTAACCCAAACCTACCCCTACACCTAACCCTAACCTAAACCTAACTCAACCCTACCTCTACCCTTAACGTTAACCGGAAAACTCACCCAACTCTAACCCTAACCTAACCCAAGCCCAAGCCCCAACCTTGGCCCTAGCCCTAGATCTAACCCGAGCACTAGCCCTAACCCTAACCCTAGCCATAACGCTAAACTCTAAACCCTAACACTAACCCTAACCCAAACCCAAACCTAACCACAACCCCTAACCCTACCCTTAAACTTAACACTAACCCTAACCGTAGGCCTAGCCCTAGCCCTAGCATTAACCCTAACCCTAACCATAACCGACGCTAACCCTAAACCTAACACTTTTCGAAACCCTATCTCTAAACCAGAACTCTAACCCTAATCCTGAACACTAATCCTAACTCTAAGCTTAACCAAAACCTGACCCTAACCCTAATGCTAACCCTAACCCTAACCCTAAACCTAACCCTAAACCAAAGCACTAACCCTAACCTTAAACCTAACATCTAATCCTAACCCTAACCCTAACACCTAACCCTAACACTAACCCTAATCCTAACCCTAACCCAACCCTAACCCTACCCTAATGCTAACCCACGCATACATTTAACCCTAACCCTAACCCAACCCTAACCTAACCTTAACCCTAACTTAACCCTAACCCTACCCCTAACGCTAACACTAAAACTAACCCTACCGCTAACCTAAACCCTGACATGACCCTTGAACCCTAACCCTAGCCCTAAACCCTAACCCTAACCCTAACCTAACCCTAACCTAACCCTAAACCCCTAACCCTGACCTAAACTAACACCCTGACCTGAACCTGACCCTAACCCCTAACCCTAACCCTAACCTAAAACCTAACCCTAACCTAACCCTAAACCAGCCTAACACTAACACTAACGCTAACCCTAACCCTAACCCCAACCCTAACCCTAACCCCAAAACCCTAACCTAACCTAACCCCAACCCTAACAACAACAACCTAAACCTAACCCTAACCCCAACCCCAACCCTAACACCAACCTCAAACCCTAACACTAACCCTAGCCTAACCCCAACCTAACCCTAACCAACCCCAACCCTAACCAACCCTAACCCCAACCCTAGCGCTAACCCTCTACCTAACCGCCTAACCCCAAACCTAACCCAACCACAGCACTAAGCCTAAACCCCAACCCTAACCCCAACCCCAACCCAGACCTAACCCCAGCCTGGCCTAACCCTAATCCACTTAACCCTAACCCCAACCCAAACCCTAACTCCTGACCCCAACCCTAACCCTAACCCCTAACCCTAACCCTAACCTAACCCTAACCAACCTAACCTAACCCTAACACAAACCCCATCCTAAACCCTAACTTCAAACCTAACCCTATCTTCAACCCCAACCCTAACCCTAACCCCAACGCTAAACCTATACCTAAACCCAACCCCAATCCCACCCTAACCCCAACCCCTAACCTAACCCCAACCACAACACTAAACCTAACCTAACCCTAACCCCTAACCCTAACCCTAACCACGAATCCTAACCCCAACCCTGAACCTAACCCTAACCCTAACCCTAACTCTAACCCTAATGCTAAACTTAACCCTAAAACCTGAACCTGACTCTGATCCTGATCCTGACCCTGACCCTGACCGTAAACCTAATCCTAACCCTAAACCCCAACCCTAACCCTAAACCTAAACCCTAAACCTAACCCTAACCCCTAACCCCAAAACCAACCCCACTAACCCTAACACCAAGCCTAACCCCAACCACAACCCTAAACCTTACACCAATCCCAACCCTAACCTAAACTCAACCCTAACCCTAACCCTGAACCCTAACCCTAACCCTAACCCTAATGCTAAACTGTACCCCAAAACCTGAACCTGACTCTGACCCTGATCCTGACCCTGACCCTGACCCTAAACCTAATAACCCCCCTAAACCCTAACCCTAACCCTAAACCTAAAGCCTAAACCTAACTCTAACCCTAACCTAACCCTAACACCAACCCTAACCCTAACCCCAACCCTAACCCTAACACCAACCCTAACCCTAACCCCAACCCTAACCCCTAACACCAATCCCAACCCTAACCCTAAACTCAACCCTAACCCCAACCTCAACCCTAAACCCAACCCCAATCCCAACCCTAACCCCAACCCCAAACCTAACCCTACCCCAACCCCACCCTAACCCTAACCCTAACCCTAACCTTAACCCTAACCCTAACCCCAACCCCAACCCCTAACCCTAACCCCAACCCGACCTAATCCTAACACCACACCAACCTAACCCTAACCCCAATCCTAACCCTAACTCCTACAGCAACCCTAACCCTAACCCTAACCCTAATCCCTAACCCAAGCCCTAACCCTAAACCCTAACCGTAACAATAAACCTAATAGTAACACTAACCTTAATCCTAAGCCTAACCCCAACGTCAACCCATCCCTAACCCTGCCATAACCCTAACGCTAGCCCTAGGCCTACTCTAACCTTAACCTAACTTTAACCCTAACACATATCCTAAGCCTAAACTCTATCCCTAACCGTAACCCTAAACACTAACCTAACCCTAACCCTAATCCCTAACCCTATCCTTAACCCTAATACTATCCCTAACCCTAACCCTAACCCCTAACCCTATCCATATCCTTAACTCTAAACCTAACCATAACACTAAACACTAACCCTAACCCTAACCCTAGCCCTATCCCTATCCCTAGTACTAGCCCTAGTCCTAAACATATCCCTAGCCCAAACCATAACCCTAACCCTAACCCTAAACCAAACCCTAACACTAACCCTAACCCTAAGCAAAACCCCTAACCCAACCGTAACCCTAACCCGAACCATAACCCTAACCTAAACCTAACCCTAACCCAAAACCAAACCCTAACCTTAATCCTAACCCTAACCAAAACCCTTGCCCCTAACCCTAATCCTATCCCCTAACCCTAACACTAACTCTAACACTGACCCTAACCCTAATCCTCAACCCTAGCCCTAACCCCTAACCCTAACGCTAACCCTAAACCTAACTCTAAAACCAAACCTAACCCTTATCCTAACCCCAAAACACAACCCTAACCCCTAACCCCAACCCTAAACCTAACCCTAACCCTAACTCTAACCCTAACCCCAATCCTTTCCCTACCACTACCCCAAACCCTAACCCTAACACTAACCCTAACCCTAACCTAAAACCAACCCTAACTCTAACCTAACCCTAACCAAACCAAACCCTAACCCTAACCCTAACCTAACCCAAACCCTAACCCTAAACCTAACACTAACCCTAACCCTAACCCTAAAACTAACCCTAACCCTAACCCTAATACCAACCCCTAACCCCAACCCTAACACTAACCCGAACCCTAAGCCTAACTCTAAACCTAACCCTAACCATAAACCTAATCCTTAACCCTAACCCTAATGGTAGCCCAGCCTAGCCATAGCCCTAGCACTAGCCCTAGGCCTACCCTTTCCTTAGGCCTAACCCTTCTTCTACCCTTAACTCTAACCCTAAACCCTAAACCCTAAAACTAACCCTAACCCTAACACCAACCCATACCCTAACCTTACTCTACCCTAATCCTAACCAAACCCCTAACCATAACCTTAACGCTAACCCTAACACTAACCATAACCCTAAGCCTAAGCATGAACCCAACCCCTAAACCCAACCCTAACACTAAAACTAACCCTATCACTAACCCTAAACCTAAACCCTAACCCTACCCTTAATTTAACAATAACCCTAACCCTAAACCCTAACCCTAACACTAACCCTAACCCAATCCTAAACCTAACACTAACTCCAACCCATTCCCTATCACTACCCCTAACCCCTAACCCTAACCCTAACCCTAACCCTAACCCTAAACCAAACCTTAACACTTAACCTAACCCTAACCTAACCCTATCCAGTAACTCTAACCCCAACCCTAACCCCAACCCTAACCCTAACACCAACCCTAACCCTAACCCCAACCCTAACCCTAACACCAATCCCAACCCTAAACCTAACCTCAACCTAACCCCAACCTCAACCCTAAACCCAACCCCAATCCCAACCCTAACCCCAACCCCAAACCTAACCCTACCCCCAACCCTAACCCTAACCCTAACCCTAACCTTAACCCTAACCCTAACCCTAACCCCAACCCTAACCCTAACCCCAACCCGACCTAACCTAACACCACACCAACCCCCCCAACCCCAATCCTAACCCTAACCCAACCTACAGCAACCCTAACCCTAACCCCAACCCTAATCCCTAACCCTAGCCCTAACCCTAAACCCAACCGTAACACTAAACCTAATAGTAACACTAACCTAAACCCTAACCCTAACCCCAACGTCAACCCAACCCTTACCCTAACCCCATAACCCTAACCTAGCCCTAGGCCTAACCCTAACCTAACCCTAACTTAACCCTAACACATATCCTAAGCCTCAACTCTATCCCTAACCGTAACCCTAAACACTAACCCTAACCCCTAACCCCTAACCCTAACCTATCCTTAACCCTAATACCATTCCTAACCCTAACCCTAACCCCTAACCCTATCCATATCCTAACCCTAAACCTAACCATAACACTAAACACTAACCCTAACCCCTAACCCTATCCCTATCCCTATCCCTAGCCCTCGCCTCTAGTCCTAAACATATCCCTAGCCCAAACCATAACCCTAACCCTAACCCTAAACCAAACCCCAACACTAACCCTAACCCTAAGCAAAACCCCTAACCCTAACTGTAACCCCTAACCCGAACCATAACCCTAACCTAAACCCCAACCCCAACCCAAACCAAACCCCAACCTTAATCCTAACCCCAACCAAAACCCTTGCCCCTAACCCTAATCCTATCCCCTAACCCCCACACTAACTCTAACACTGACCCTAACCCTAACCCTCAACCCTAGCCCTAAACCCTAACCCCTAACGCTAACCCTAAACCTAACCTCAAAAACCAAACCCTAACCCTATCCCTAACCCCAAAACACAACCCTAACCCTAACCCCAACCCTAAACCTAACCCTAACCCTAATCCCCTAACCCTAACCCCAATCCTTTCCCAACCACCCCCAAACCCCTAACCCTAATACTAACCCCTAACCCCTAACCCTAAACCAACCCTAACCCTAACCCTAACCCCTACCAAAACCTGTAACCCTAACCCTAACCCTAACCTAACCCTAAACCTAACCCTAACCCTAAACGCTAACACTAACCCCTAACCCTAACTCCAAAACTAACCCCAACCCTAACCCTAATACCAACCCCTAACCCCAACCCTAACACTAACCCGAACCCTAACCCTAACTCTAAAGCCCTAACCCTAACCATAAACCTAATCCCTAACCCTAACCCCAACGGTAGCCTAGCCCTAGCCATAGCCCTAGCACTAGCCCTAAGCCTCCCCTTTCCTAGGGCCTAACCCTCTTCTACCCTAACTCTAACCCAAACCCTAAACCCTAAAACTAACCCTAACCCTAACACCAACCCATACCCCTAACCTAACTCTACCCCTAATCCTAACCAAACCCTAACCATAACCCTAACGCTAACCCTAACACTAACCATAACCCTAAGCCTAAGCATGAACCTAACCCGAAACCCAACCCTAACACTAAAACTAACCCTATCACTACCCTAAATCTAAACCCTAACCCTACCCTTAATTTAACAATAACCCTAACCCTAAACCCTAACCCTAACACTAACCCTAACCCAATCCTAAACCTAACACTAACTCCAACCTATTCCCTAACACTACCTCTAACCCCTAACCCTAACCCTAACCCTAACCCCTAAACCAAACCTTAACACTTAACCTAACCCTAATGCTAACCCTATCCAGTAACTCTATCCCTAACCCTAACCCCTAACCCTAACCCTAACACTAACCCCTAACACTAACACTAACCCTAATCAAAACCTGTAACCCTAACCCTAACCCTAACCCCTAACCCTAACCCTAAACCTAACCCTAAACCTGACCCAAACCCTAACCCTGAAGATAATCCTAACCCTACACCCTGACCTGACCCTGACCCTAACCCTAACCCTAACACTAACCCTAACCCTAACACTAACCCTAAACCCTACCTCTAACCCTAACCATAACCCTAACCCTAACCCTAATCTTAACCCTAAACCTAACCTTAACCCCTAACCCAAACTCCTAACCCTAAACCTAACCCCAACCCTAACCCCAACCCTGACTCTAACCATACACTCTGACCCTGGACCCTAACCCTAACCCTAACACTAACCCTAACCCTAATGCTAACCCTAAACCCTAACCCCTAACCCTTACCCTAACCCTAACCCTAACCCTAACTCTAACTCTAACTCTAACCCTAACCATAAACCAAACCCTAACCCCTGAACCCTAACTCTAACCCCAACCCCAAACCTAACCCTAACCCCACCGTAATCCCAAAACCAACCCTAAACCCAACCACAATCCCAACCCTAACCCCAACCCCAACCCTAACCCTAACCCTAACCATAAACAAACCCTAACCCTAACACTAACCTCAACACATTCCCCTACCCGTAACCCTACCCCGAACCGATATCTCTAACCCTAACCCTAACCCTAACCCCAACACTAAACATAACCCTAAACCATACCCTAACCCAAACTCTAACCCTTACCCTAACCCTAGTCTAAGCCCTAGCCATAGCCTAGAAATAGCCCTAGCCCTAAACCTATCTCTAGCCCTAACCCTAACACTAACAGTAACACTAACCCTAATTCTAACCATTACAAAAAACCTAACCCAACCATAGCACTAACCTTAACCCTGACCCCAACTGATACCCATACCACTACCCCTAACCCTAATACTAACCTAAACCCCCAACCGTAACCCCTAACTCCTAACCCTACCCTACACACACCTAAACCTAACCCAACCCTAACCTAAACCTAACCCTAGCCCTAGCCCTTACCCTAACCCTATCCCTAACTAAACCCTAATCCTAACCCAAACCCTAAGAGTAACACTAACCCTAACCGTAACACTAACCCTAAACCTAACCCTAACCCTAATATTAACCGTAACACTAACCGTAAACCTAAACCTAGCCCTAACCCTATCACTGAACTAACCCTAACCTAAACAATAACCCTAACCCTGGCACTAACCCTAACCCCTAAACCTAACCCTAACCCTAATGCTAAACCTAACGCTAATGCTAACCCTAACGCTAACCATAACCCTAAACCCTGACACCTGACCCTGACCATGACCCTGACCCTAATCCTTACTCTAACCCTAACCCTAACTCTCATCCTAGGCCTAACTCTAACCCCTAACCCTTAGTTTAACCCTAACACATATCCAAAGACTAAACTCTTTCCCTAACCCTAACCCTAAACCTAACCCTAACACCAACCCTAACCCTAACACTAACCCCAACCCTAACACCAACCCTAACCCTAACCTAACTCTAACCCCAACCCTAACCCCAAACCTAACCCTAATCCCAACACCAACCCTAAACCTAACCACAATCCCAACCCCTAACCCTAACCCCAGTCCCAACCCTAACCCCAAACTAAACCCTAACACCAACCCCAACCCTCACCCTAACACTAACCCTAACCCCTAACTCTAAACCTAACCCCAAACCTAACGTTAGCCATAACGCTAATGCTAACCCTACCGCTAACCCTAACCCTAAACCCTAACCGTGACCCTGACCCCAACCCCAAAACTAACCCTAACACTAACCCTAACCCTAAAAGCTAACCTAAACCCTAACCCTAATCCTAACCGCAACCGTTAGGGTTGAGTTTAGGGTTAGGGTTGGGATTGGTGTAAGGTTTAGGGTTGTGGTTAGGGTTAGGCTTGGTGTTAGGGTTAGGGGTTGGTTTTAGGTTAGGGTTAGAGTTAGGTTCTAGGTTTAGGTTTAGGGTTAGGGTTAGGGTTTAGGGTTAGGGATTAGGTTTACGGTCAGGGTCAGGGTCAGGATCAGGATCAGAGTCAGGGTCCAGGCTTTAGGGGTTAAGTTTAGCATTAGGGTTAGAGTTAGGTTAGGGTTAGGGTTAGGGTTCAGGGTTTAGGGTTAGGATTCGTGGTTAGGGTTAGGGTTAGGGTTAGGGTCAGGTTAGGTTTAGTGTTGTGGTTGGGGTTAGGTTAGGGGTTGGGGTTAGGGGTGGGATTAGGGTTGGGTTTAGGTATAGGTTTAGCGTTGGGGTTAGGGTTAGGGGTTGGGGTTGAAGATAGGGTTAGGTTTGAAGTTAGGGTTAAGGATGGGGTTTGTGTTAGGGGTTAGGGTTAGGGGTAGGCCAGGGTTGGGGGTAGGAGTTAGGGTTTGGGTTGGGGTTAGGGTTGGGATTGGGGTGGGGGATAGGGTTGGTGTTGGGGTTAGGGTTGGGGTTACGGTTAAGGTTAGGGTTAGGCTTGGGTTTAGGGTTAGGGTTGGGGTTGGTGTTACGGTTAGGGTTGTTGGGGTTAGTGTTAGTGTTGGGGTTGGTGTTAGGGGTTAGGGTTGGGGTTAGGGTTAGGTTTAGGGTTGGTGTTAGGGTTAGGGTAAAGTTTAGGGTTAGGTTTAGGGTTAGGGTTAGGGTTAGCGTTAGTTTTAGTGTTAGGGTTTAGCGTATGGTTAGGTTTAGGGTTAGGGGTTAGGGTCAGGGTCAGGTTCAGGTCAGGGTCAGAGTCAGGGTCAGGGTTTAGGGTTAGGGTTAGGGGTTAGGTCTAGGGCTAGGGTTATGGTTAGGGCTGGACTCCGGTCTAGGTTAGGTGAGTTTTAGTGTTAGCGTTAGGGGTAGGGGTTAGGGTAAGTTAGGGTTAAGGTTAGGGGTTGGGTTAGGGGTAGGGTTAAATGTATGCGTGGGTTAGCATTAGGTAGGGTTAGGGTTGGGTTAGGGGTTAGGATTAGGGTTAGTGTTAGGGTTAGGTGTTAGGTTAGGTTGGATTAGATGTTAGGTTTAAGGTTAGGTTAGTGTTTGGTTTGGGGTTAGGGTTAGGGTTAGCATTAGGGTTAGGGTCAGGTTTTGGTTGCTTTAGAGTTAGGATTAGTGTTCAGGATTAGGTTAGAGTTCTGGTTTAGAGATAGGGTTTCGAAAAGTGTTAGGTTTAGGGTTAGGGTCGGTTATGGTTAGGGTTAGGGTTAATGCTAGGGCTAGGGCTAGGCCTACGGTTAGGGTTAGTGTTAAGTTTAAGGGGTAGGGTTAGGGGTTGTGGTTAGGTTTGGGTTTGGGTTAGGTTAGTGTTAGGGTTTAGAGTTTAGCGTTATGGCTAGGGTTAGGGTTAGGGCTAGTGCTAGGGCTAGATCTAGGGCTAGGGCTAAGGTTAGGGCTTGGGCTAGGGCTAGGTTAGGCCAGAGTTGGGTGAGTTTTCCGGTTAAAGTTAAGGGTAGAGGTAGGGCTGGGTTAGGTTTAGGTTAGGGTTAGGTGTAGGGGTAGGCTTGGGTTAGGCCTAGGGTTAAGGGTGGGGGCAGAGGCATGGCTGGGTTATGTTTAGGTTTAGACGAGTTAGTGTTAGGCTAGGGTTAGGGTTAGGGTTAGAGTTACGGTTAGGGTTAGGGGGTTATGGTTACAGTTAGAGTTAGGGTTAGGTTAGGGTTAGGTTTCAGTGTCAGGTTTTGAGTTAAGGTTAGGGGTTAGGGTTAAGGTTATTGTTAGTGTTAGGGTTAGGGGTTAGTGTTTAGGTAAGATTGAGGGTTAGGGATCAGGGTTTGGGAAAGGGTTAGGGTTAGGGGTTAAGGGTAGGGTTAGGGATTGAGGTTAGAGTTATGGTTAGGTTAGGGTTGGGTTAGCATTAGGGTTAGGGTTAATGCTAGGGCTAAATTCTAACCCTTTCACTAACCTTAACCCAATCCTAACCCTAACCCAAACCCCAACAGATACCCCTACCCCTATCCCTACCCCTACCCCTACCCCTAACCCTAAACCTTAAAACTTAACCCAAAACCTAACCCAACTCTAACACTAACCCTAATCCTACCCCTCTCCCTAGGCCTAACAATAACCCTAACCCTATCCCTATACCCTGAACCCTAACCGTAACCCTAACCCTAACCCAACCCTAACCCTAACACTACCCCTAACCCTACCCCTACCCCTACCCCTAAACCCTAACCCTAACACTGAGCCAAACCCTAACCATAAGCCCTAACCCTAACCATAACCATAAACCTTAAACCTTAACCCAAACCCAACTCTAACCCTAACCCTAAACCCTAACCCTAACACTAACCCTAATCCCTAACCCTAACACTAACCCTAAACACTAACCGTAACCCTAACCATAACGCAAACCTAACACTAAACCTAACCCTAACCCCTAACCCTAACTCTAACCCTAACCCCAACCCCAACCCTAACCCTAACCACTATCCTAACTATAACCCAACCCTAACCCAAACCCTATTCTAACCATAACCCTAAACCTAAACCTCTTCTAACCGTAATCCTAACAGTAACGCTAACCCTAATCCTATCCCTAACCCCAACCCCAACCCTAAACCTAAACCTATCCTAAGCCAAAACATAACCCTAACCATAAACCTAACAGCAACCCTAACACTAACACTAAACCTAACCCTAACCCTAACTCTAAAACCTAACCCTAACCCTAAACCCTAACCCAACGTCTAGCCCTATCCCTACCCCAAGCACTCGCCATAGGCCTAACCCTATCTTTAGGTCTAACCCTACCCCTAACCTTAACCCTAACCCTAAACCCTAAACTCTAACCCTAAACTAACCCTAACCCTAACCCAAACCTAACCCAAAACCCAACCAAAATCCGCAACCCATAAGCCTACACTAACCCCTACCCCTACCCCTAACCCTAACCAAACCCTAACCCTAACACTAACGCCAACCCTAACACTAAACCTAACCCCTAACACTAACCCTAAACCTAATCCTAACGCTAACCCTAACCCGAACCCTAACACTAACCCTAACACTAACACTAACCCTATCACTAACCTTAACCCTAAACCCTAACCCTAACCCTAAACCTAAACCCCAACCTAAACCCTGACCCTAGCCTAGCCCTAGCCATAGCCCCCAACATTAGCCCTAGGCCTAAGCCTATCCCTAGGCCTAACCCTACCCCTACCCTTAACCCTAACCCTAAACCCCAAATCCCAACCCTAAAAAACCCTAACCCTAACCCAACCCTAACCCAAACCCTAACCCTAACCCCAACGCATACCCCTGACCTTACCCCTACTCCTACCCCTAACCCTTACCAAATCCTAACCCAAACCCTAACGCTAACCTTAATACTAACCTTATCCCTAACCCTACCCCTAAACTTAATCCCAACCCTAACCCTAACCCCAATCCTAACACTAACTCTAACACTAACACTAACCCTATCCCTAACCCTAACCCTAAACCCTAACCTAACCCTAACCAAAACCCTAACCCTACCCTAACCCTAACCCTAACACTAACCCTAACCCTAACAGTAGCCTAACAATAACCCTACCCTAAACCCTAACCCTAACACTAACCCTAACCCAATCTTAACCCTAACCCTAACTCCAACCCATACCCCTACCCCTAACCCCTAACCCTAACCCTAACCCTAAACCCCAACCCTAACCCTAACCCTAACCTTAAACACTAACCCTAACCCTAACCATAACCCAAAGCTAACCCTAACCCTAGCACCTAACGCTAACCCTAACCCTAACCCCAACCCCAACACTAACCCCTAACTGTACCTTAACTCCTAACCTAACCCTAACCCTATTCTAGCCCCAACCCTAAACCTAAACGTCTTCTAACCCTAACCCTAACAGTAACGCTAACCCTAATCCTATCCCTATCCCAAAACCCAACCCTAAACCCTAACGCTAACCCTAACCCTAACCCTAAACCCCAACCCCAACCCTAGCCCCAGCCCTAGCCCCCTATCCCAGCCCTAGCACTAGCACTAGCCCTGGGCCTAACCCTATCCTTAGGCCCAACCCCACCCCCACCCCTAATGCTAACCCCTAAACCCCAAACCCTAACCCTAAAACTAACCCCTAACCCCAAACCAACCCTAACCCTAACCCCTAAACCCAACCCAAACCCAAACCCTTACCCTTACCCCCTACCCTACACCTAACCCTAACCAAACCCCTAACCCCAAGCCTAAGGCCAACCTTAACACTAACCCCAACCCTAACCCCAACCCTAACACTAACCTTAACATTAACACTAACCCTAACACTAAACACTAACCCTAACCCTAAACCCTAACCCTAACCCTAACCCTAACCTAACCCTAACCCTAAAACCTAACCCTAACACTAACCCTAACCCTAACTCCAACACATACCCCTACCCCTACCCCTATCTCCTAAACCTAACCTTAACCCTATCCCTAAACCCTATTCCCCAACCCTAACCCTAAACACTAACCCTAACCCTAACCATAGCCCAAACCTAAATAACCGTAACCCTAACCCCTAACCCTAACCCTAACCCTATCCTTAAACCATAATCTCTAACCGTACCCCAACCCTAAACCTAACCATAACCCCAACCCTGACCCTGAACCCTAACCCCTACAGTAATCCTAGCCCCAGCCCTAGCCTTAGCCTTAGCACTAGCCCCAGCCCTAAAGCTCTCCCCAGCCCCAAACCTAACCCCTAACCCTCTCCCTAAATCCTGAACCCTAACCCTAACCCAACCCTAACCCCCCTAACCCAACAAAACCCCAACACATACCCCAACCTCTAACACTACCCGTAACACTAACCCCTAACCCTAACCTTGACCCAAATCCTAACCCCAAACCCTAACCCTAACCCTAAACCTTAAACCTTAACCCTATCCATAACCCAAGTCTAAACCTAACCCTACCTAACCCTAAAACTAACCATAACCCTAAACCTGAACCCTAACCCCAACCCCAACCCTAACCCAACCCTAACCTTACCCTAACCCAAACCTCAACACATACCCCTACATCTAACCCCCCCTACCCCAACTCCTAACCCTAACCCCCAGACCAAAACCCTGACCCTAAACCCTAACCCTAACCCTAACCCTAAACCTTAAACCTTAAACCTAATGCTATCCCAACTCTAAACCTAACCCTAACCCTATCCCTTACACTAACCCTCAACACTAAACACTAAACCCTAACGGTAACCCTAACGCTAAACACGAACCCTAACCCAAATCCTTACAAACCCTAAACCCAACCCCAACCCCTAACCCCAACCCATTCCCCTACCCCTACCCTGAACCCTAACCGTAACCACTAACCTAACCCTAACCCCTAACCCTAACACAAGCCTTAACCCTAACCCTAAAACCTAACCCCAAAATGAACCCTAACCTTAACCCTAACCCTAACCCTAACCGTAACTCTAACCCTAACCCTAACTGTAACCCCAACCCTATCCCTAACCCTATCCCAAACCCTCACTGTCTAACCCTAAACCTAAACCTACCCCTACCCCTAACCCTATCCATACCCCTAACCCTAACCCAACCCTAAACCTGAACTCAACCCTAACCCTAACTCGTCCAACCCTTACCTTACCACTAATCCTAAGCCTAACCCTAACCCTAACCCTATCACTAAACCCCAATCCCTAAACCTAACCCTAACCCTAAACACTAACCCTAACCCTAACCATAATCCAAACCTAACCTTAACCCCTATCCCTAACCCTAACCCCTAACCACAACCCCAACCCTAACCCTAAACATACCCTAACCCTAACCTAACCCTAACTCCTAACCCTATTCTAACCCTAACCCTAAAACTAAATCTCTTCTAACCCTAACAGTAACCCTAACCCTAATCCTATCCCTAACCCCAAACCGAACCCCAAACCTAAACCTACCCTAAGTCTCACCCTATCCCCAACCGCAAATCAAAGCCCAACCCTAACATTAACACTAACACTAACCCTATCCCTAACCCTACCCCTAACCCTAACCCCAACCTAGCCCCAGCCCTACCCCCTAGCACTAGCCCTATCCCTAACCCTATCCTTAGGCCTAACCCAACCCTACATTCAACCTTAACCCTAAACCCTAAACACTAACCCTAAAACAAACCCTAACCCTAACCCAACCCTAACACAAACCCTAATCCTAACCGCAACCCATACCAATACCCTTACTCCTACCCCTAACCCCAACCCTAACCAAACCCTAACCCTAACCCCAACACTAAACCTAACCCTAACACTAACGCTAAACCTAATCCTAACCCTAACCCTAACCCCAACCCCAACACTAACACTAACCCGAACCCCAACTCTAACTCAAAAACCCAACCCTAAACCCAAACCCTAACCCTAACCACCCTAGCCTAGCCCTAGCCCTACCCCAAGCACTAGCCCTAGGCCTAACCCTTTCCTTAGGCCTAACCCTACTTCTACCTTTAACCCCAACGCTAAACCCTAAACTCTAACCCTAAGACTAACCCTAACCCCAACCCAAACCCCTAACCCCAACCCCTACAATAACTCTAACCGTACCCTAACCATAACCCTAACCCTAACCCTATTCTAACCCTAACCCCAAACCGAAACCTCTTCTAACCCTAACCCTAACCATACCCTAACCCTAACCCCAACCCTAACCCCATCCTATCCCTAACCCCAACACCAATCTTAAACCTAAACCTACCCTAACACTAAACATAAACCTAACCCTAAGCCCAACCCTAACTATAAGCCTAACCCCAACACTAACACTAACCCTAACAATAACCCTAAACCCTAACCCTAAACCCAACCCCTAACCCTCACATTAACCCCTAACCCTAAACCCCAACCTTAACCCTAACCCTAACCCTAAACCCCTAACCCCAACCCTAACCCTAAAACTAATCCCAACCCAATACTAATCCCAAATTCTAACCTTTCACTAACCTTAACCCAATCCTAACCCTAACCCTAACTCCAACCCATACCCCTACCCATATCCCTACTCCCAACCCCCAAACCTAACCCCAGCCCCCTAATCCTAACACTAAACCTAAACCTAACACTAAACCCAAACCCTAACCCCATCCCTAAACTAACCCTAACCCAACCCTAATACCCTAAACCTAACCCCTAACTTTATTCTAACGCTAACCCTAAACCTAACCTCTTCAACACTCAACCTAACAGTAACCCTAACCTTAACCCTAACCCTAACACCAAACCCAACCATAACCTCCTAAACCCCTAACACTAACACTAACCCTAAACCCTAACCCTTAAACTAACCATAGCCAGAGACCTAGCTCCAACCATAGCCCCAGGACTAGCCCTAGCCCTATTCCCAACCGTAGCCCTAACCCCAACCCTAACCCCTACACTAACCCAAACCCTTACACTAACCCTAACCCCAAGCCCAATCCCAGCCCGAGCCCCAACCCTAACCCTAACCCTAAGCCTAAACACTAAACCCCAAACCTAACCCAAACCTAACTCTAAACCTAACACTAAATAAAACATCAACCTCTACCCAAACCCCACCCTAACCCTAACCCAACCCTAACCCTAACCCTAACCTCATCCCTTACCCCAACTCTATCACTAAACCCTAAACTCTAACACTAACACTAACCCTAACCCAAACACTAACCCTAACCCTAAACCCTACCCAATCCTAAACCTAACCATAATCCTAACCCCCAACCCATTCCCATACACCGAACCCTACCCTAAACCCCAACCTAACCCTAACCCTAACCATAACCCCTACCCCTAACACAAACCTTAACACTAACCCTAAACCCTAACCTTAACACTAACCCTAAACCCTAACCCTAACCCTAAACCTAATCATAACCCCTAACCCTAACCCTAATCCCAGCCCCAAACCTCTTCTAACCCTCAACCTAAGAGTAACGCTAACCCTAACCCTAAACCAAACCCTAAACCTAACCCCTAACCCTAACACCAACCTAACCCTAACCCTAACCCCTAACCCCAACACTAACAATAACCCCAACATCAACCCAACCCTAACCCTCAACCTGACCCTTAACCCAACCCTAACCTTAACCCCAACCCCAGCACTAACCCCAACCCCAATCCCAACCTTAACCCCAAACCCAAACCTAACCCCTAATCCTAACCCTAACCCTATCCCTCATCCTAACACTAACACTTACCCCTACCCCTAACACTAACGCCAACCCAAACAATAACGCTAACCCTAACGCTATCCCTAACCATAACCGACCTGACCCTGACCCTAACCCCTAATCCTAACCCTAACACCAACCCTAACCCTAACGCTAACCCTGAACATCAACAATAACCCTAAACCTAGTCCTAACCCTAAACTCTAAACCTAACCCCAACCCCAACCCCCAACAATAACCCTAACCCTAACCCCTAACCCTAACCCTAACCAAAACCCTAACCCTAACCCTAAACCTAACGCGGCCCCTAACACTAAAACCAAACCCTAACCCTAAACAAAACTCAAACACTAACCCCAACCCTATCCCCTATCCCTAACCGAACAATAACCCCAACGCCTAACACTAACTCTAACCCCTAATCCTAACCCTAACCCCACACCTAACACTAACCCTAACCCAATCCTAACCCTAACCGTAACCCTATCCCTAGCCCACACATACCTTTAACCCTACCCCTACCCCTATCCCTAACCCTAACCCCAAACTTACACCTACCCCTAACCCCAAACCCTAACACTAACACTAACCCTAAACCTAAACCTAATGCTAACCCCTAACGCTAACCCTAACCCAAACCATGACCCTGAACCTGACCCTAACCCCAACCCCAACCCTAACACTAACGCTAGCCCCAACGCTAACGGTAACCGTAACGCAAAACCCGAACCCTAAACCCTGAACCCGACACTACCCAGATGCTGACCCTAACCCTAACCCTAACCCTATCACTAACCCCAACCCCTAACGCTAACCCTAAACCCTAACCCTAACCCCAACCGTAAATCCCAACCCTAACCCTAACCCTAACCCTAACCCCTAAACCCCAACCCTAACCCCTAACCCTAACCCTAACCAAAACCCCTAACCCTAACCCCAACCCTAACCCTAACTCTAACCAAACCCCCACACTAATCCTAACCCCAACCCTAACTCTAACCCTAACCACTAACCCAAACCCCAACCCCAACCAAAACCCTAACCCTAATCCTAGCCCCAAACCTCTTCTAACCCTCAACCAAAGAGTAACGCTAACCCTAAACCTAACCCTAACCCCTAACCTTAAACCAAACCCCAAACCTAACCCCAACCCTATCACCAACCTTAACCCTAACCCCTAACCCCAACACTAACAATAACCCCACATCAACCCAACCCTAACAATCAACCTGACCCTTTAACCAAATCCTAACCCTTAACCCCAACCCCAGCATTAACCCCCACCCCAATCCCAACCTTAACCCCAAACCCAAACCTAACCCTAATCCTAACCCTAACCCTATCCCTCATCCTAACACTAACACTACCCCCTACCCCTAACACTAACGCTAACCCAAACGATAACACTAACCCTAACGCTATCCCTAACCATAACCCTGACCCTGACTCTGACCCAACCCCAATCCTAACCCTAACACCAACCCTAACCCTAACGCTAACCCTGAACATCAACAATAACCCTAAACCTAGCCCTAACCCTAAGCCCTAAACCTAACCATAACCCCAACCCCTAACACTAACCCTAACTCTAACACCTAACCCTAACCCTAACCAAACCCCTAACCCTAACCCTAAACCTAATGCAGCCCCTAACACTAAACCAAACCCTAACCCTAAACCTAACTCTAACACTAACCCTAACCCTATCCCTTATCCCTAACCGAACAATAACCCTAACGCCTAACCCTAAACCAACCCTAATCCTAACCCTAACCTCACACCTAACACTAACCCTAACCCAACCCTAACCCTAACCCGTAACCCTATCTCTAGCCCACACATACCTTTAACCCTACCCCTACCCCTATCCCTAACCCTAACCCCTAAACCTACACCTACCCCTAACACCAAACCCTAACACTAACACTAACACTAACCCTAAACCTAATGCTAACCCTAACGCTAACCCTAACCCTAAACCCTGACCCTGACCCTGACCCCTAACCCCTAACCTCAACACCAACCCAACCCAAACGCTAACCCTAAACACTACCCTAACCCCTAAACCTAGCCCCAAACCCTAAACCTTACTCCTAACCCTAAACCCTAACCATAACCGTAACACCAACTCTAACCCTAACCCTAACTAAAACTCCTATCCCTTACCCTAAACCTAATCCGCCCCTAACCTTAATCCAAACCCTAACCCTAAAGCTAATTCTAACCTTAAACCTAACCCTATCCCTATCCTAACTATAACAATAACCTAACGCCTAACCCTAACCCCTAATCCTAACACTAAGGCTAACCCTAACGCTAACGGTAACCCTAACGCAAACCCTAACCTAAACCCTGAACCTGACACTGACCCAGATGCTGACTCTAACCCTATCACTAACCCCCTAACCCTAACGCTAACCTAAACCCTAACCCTAACCCTAACTCTAAACCCTAACCCTAACCCTAACTCTAACCCTTACCCCTAAACCCATCCCCAACCCTAACCCTCAACCAAAACCCCTAACCCCAACCCTATCCAAAACCCTTCACCCTAATCCTAACCCCTAACCCTAACCCTAACCCTAACCCCTAATCCTAACCCTAACCCTAACCAAAACCCCTAACCCCAACCCCAAACCTAGCCCTAAACCTCTTCTAACCCTCAACCTAAGAGTAACGCCAACCCTAACCCTAGACCAAACCCTTAAACCTAACTCAACCCTAATCCTAACACCAACCTTAACCCTAACCCCTAACCCCAACACTAACAATAACCCCGACATCAACCCAACCCTAACCCTCAACCTGACCCTTAACCCAACCCTAACCTTAATCCCAACCCAGCACTAACCCCAACCCCAATCCCAACCTAACCCCAAACCCAAATCTAACCCTAATCCTAACCCTAACCTCTAACCCTCATCCTAACACTAACACTTACCACTACGCCTAACACTAACGCTAACCCAAATGATACCGCTAACCTAACGCTATCCCTAACCATAACCCTGGCCCTGACCCTGACCTCAACCCTAATCCTAACCCTAACACCAACCCTAACCCTAACGCTAACCCTGGACATCAACAAAACCTAAACCTAGCCCTAACCTAACTCTAACCCAAACCCTAACATTA
>CAKJTW010000553.1:0-42565 GCA_917880005.1 Nanger dama | reverse complement strand
CTTTTGTAACCTATTCTTTTGTCAAGAGACATCTAGGCTGAGTCTATGCCTTGGCTACTGCAAATCCAGTCACACTCATTGGACTGTGGATATATCCCTGAAAAACTGATTGCTCTTCCTTTGGATATCTATCAAAAATGGGTTTGACAGACTGTAGGCCTCTTCTATGTTAATTTGTTAAGGAACTTCCATTTTATTTTCCAACATAGCAGAACCATTTACATTACCACCAACAGTGCAGTTAAGATTCCGTGTTTTCTGTACTGTGCCATATGTGTGCTTATTTTAGGAGGGACAGGAGTGGATAACACAGAACCCAGCTTGGCAGCAAGAGAGTTGCAGCTGCATCTTCTAGAGGACAAGCCTCCAGGCTACAGATCACTGTGGCATCGCTGCCCTCTGATTTTTGGAGCCATCCTCCCATACGTCACAGGGCTTTATATGACTCTTCTCAGGTTGGGCCCAGAGATCCCTACTGAGCAGGACCACCTTATATCAAACATTCTGTGATCTTAACCTTAGTACGGGACTCAAACAAACTTACAGACTTTCATGGTGTCCAACAGAGTGTCCACAGAGCCCATCATGAGCCTCTAACCCTCTTATACAACACAAAGCATTTCAAGCCCTGATAGCTCATGCATGAGGCACAACACAAGAGGACACCCAAAGATTCACAGACACAAGACACCATATTTTCATTTACAGTGAGTGATCCAGGTCAAACATCGAAATCTCCAAAGACTATGAAAAAGAGGGATATTCCAATGATGCACATGGCCCACTGAGAACTCAGCATCTTCCAAGGAAATACTCCAGATTCTCTTTCCAAATGCACATGAACCTTTCTGCACTGGGAACCCCAAGCACACAATGATACGAAAGTTGATGCAAAAATGACTTGAGATTTTCCCCTGTTATTCTACAGTCCCTGCCTGATAAAAGAGCCAACAAAAGCCAGGGAGTGGAGTGGATGGTGGGGGGCACCTGCTGTGAACCAGCCCCTCAAGCCCAAGGCTCCCATCCTCCTGCACCCTCAGCTGCCTGCCGGCTCAGCCCAGGCCACAGTTCTAACAGTGGAAAAGACTTCTCTTGGCTGAATTCCACATCCTTCATTGCTGCTCAGGTGTGGTCACAAGCTGTCAAATCAAACCTGTTCAGGCACATGTCAGCCTCAGCACTGCTGTCCCATAGAACACGAGCTCAGGCAGTAGAACCTCAAATCACTCCATACAGGCTCTCTAACAAACCCGCTTCCAGGTGCTCCAGCCTGAACGGAGACATTGTCTTCCAACAGATCCACACACCCCTTGTCCCTGCAACTACACTTGGGATGGGAGCACACTCCATTCACTGGGCTCACCTTGATGCTCCCAAGTACTGCCACAAGCCTCCTGCAGACCCCACCAGGCTCCCTCCGCTTTCCCCATTTGTCTACCTCTCCTCCCTGATGACTGGACTAAGCAAGACTAAAGCGCACAGGGATTTCCTGGCCAAGGGGATCACAAGAGGAGTGCCCATGAGCTACCACCCAAAGGACACTGCACATGCAGTATGAAAATCAAGAGACTGGCCCTCCTGCGAAAGTCTGCCACCACCTGGGAACATTATGGAGTCCACGTACAAAGGCATTTGAAATGAGGAAGTATCAAAGCAAGGGTCTCTATGTTTCACTGTCTCCTGTTTTCTCCACCCACAACTACTTGGAAGATATTCTAGCTCTTGAGGGCGCAGGGGGCAGGTCTCCTTCCTGCCCCATTAGGTTTTGGATTTCTGCTCATCCTCAGTGCACTGAAATCACAACGCTGATGCTAAGCACGTGAACTCCTAGATGGCAAAGCTGCTGTCCACGATGGTGACTGGTCCTGGATGGACAGAGCTTAGATCTGGGGGCTGCAGAGGACAAATCCCAGCAGACAAAATATGGGTATATCTTAGCCCACTGCTTGAGGACACCAGTTCTATAGGGCTTTTCAGGACTTCCTATATTTCTTGGCTCATCTTTGAGTAATTAAGTAGTCACATAGGGTAAAGATCAATTACAGCTGAAATGTCCAGAACATGGGAAACATCTTCATCACCTGCCTAGTTCTCTTGGTCTTCCCTGAGGATTATTCAGCCCAACCCATAGTCCTGTCATCTACAGACATTTCCAGTATCAGGTACTTCAGCCATGCTGGGAAGAAGAGAACACTATGAGCCCTAAAAGAGGGGAACCAGGAAGGACTCAAAATAACCCATGAAGAAGGGCATTAATTTCTGCTGATGGCAATTGATACAGAGACAATAAACCTGCGTAACTTGAGAAAGACTGTTAGGAGGGGATGGGAGACCTCCCTGAGCCTAGACTTGCAGAGTGACAAAGGGCCTGAGGCATGGTGGCCTGAAGGTGAGAAAAGGAACTACAATGTCAGACAGAAATGGTTTTGGTTTTTGGAAACAGAGAAAAAGTAAATGAGACCAGGACAGGCTGAACCATGAGCAAAGGGTCTACTCCCAGGATGAGGCTGGAGACATTGACAGGGCCCCAAGCTTGAGAGAGGGCTGTGGAGAAACAGCAAGGAGTCAAGATTTTGACCCAAGAACAAATGAAAGCCAATGGAGGTCTGAACGCCAGGATGTTAAAAAAAAAAAAAAAAAAAACACCTTTTCAGATTTAGCCTTATTCATACAGGTCATCTAATTCTGGGCCTGTGATCCTGCCTCCATTATACAGTTTTCCTTTTTCTTTTTCATTCAGGGAGGACTAGATCTATTTAAAATTCTAATTACCACCAGAAACTCCCTCCAAACCAGAACTGCTACATACAGACACACAGCCAATTTGGCTAATCATTTCAGGGGTCAGTGTTGCTCACGCTCAGAGATTCCAGTCTAGTCTCTCATCTGCCTGTTAAAGTGGGCTCCCTCAGGCCCAGAGAGAAGCCGTTTATGAGAAGGTCTGAGCTGAGTGAAGAGAACCAGGTATAACTGAATAATGAAATGGGAGGCTGAAGGGCAAGTGGGCCAAGTTTGTTCTTACTGCCCATCCCATTTAAGACCAGGAACATCTGTCATGTACCTGAGCTAAAGAAACTTTTCTTTCAAGATTGGGTCATACTGATACCAAGCAGGTAGTTCTTTATTATATGATTGCAGTGAAATATTTTAAAAATACAGAATTGCTAATATATATCCACTGGTACCAAAAAAAAAAAAAAAAAAAAATCTAAGGAGTCAGCTTGGAAATAAGACCTGAGCGATCTTTTTCATTATGAAGAGAGAGGCTCTGTTGTTGGAAGGTTCCAGGTCAATCCAGCCCATCCTTCCTCATTCGCATAGAAAGTCACGAAGGACCTGAGGGAAACATCTTCATATCACCACACAGCTTACTTTTTTTCACTGATCATAGAAAATGGAGAAAGCAGACCATTATTAGACTAACCAGTTAAACTAGGTGGCATTTTTTTTCCTTTTTGGAAAGGAAAGAATGAAGCATTTTGTTGCTTTTATCATATTAAATGTTGCTTTATTTTCCCATTTCTCAAAGAAATGCCTTTAATTTCACAAGATCTAATGTCATACCTCCGTTATTCTCTGGTAAAGAGCTGAGACCAGAAATATCCATTTGTGTGTGCACACATAAACACATACACACAATTCATGTCTTTGGTAAAACCACAGTTGAAAGTATGTCTATTTTATCACATGATGTTGAGAGGGTAACAGGCAGGAAGGCCAGGGGTCTCCAAAGGGAGGAAATAGGCTGCAAGTGTCAGGCATTTTTAACTCTCTTAAGCAGCAGGAGGAAACAAACTAGCAATATTGTTTTCCTTCTCTATAAATCTAAAAGGAGGTTTCTCTTAAAATACTGGGTTGTCATAATGACACCTGGGGTCAGATTCTCAAGACAATCAGGACTGAAGGTGCCCGGGGGTGCTCACACAAGCTCCTGTCCTAATTACACCTGAGGAACCCCAGGTATTAAAACTGTGGGGGGCCAATCCGTCAATTTCCTTTTAGATACTGGGCAACTTACTTCGTGCTTACTGAATCCCCTGGCCCACTTCCTTCCAGATCCACTTCTGTAATGGGACTGTATTGACAGGCCAAAGTGTATTATTTCAGGTATTCTTTTGTTGTAACTGAGATTCTGTGTTATTTTCACATGAGTTTCTGATTGTGCCAGAGTCTCCCTCACCCCTTTTGAGGAGGAATATACCGAACAAGGTCCATGCCTCTGTTTTCATAAATATGGACCATTCCCTTTCTCTCCCTTTAGTTGAACAAAACATAAATTCTAGAGTATGGGATGATGGAAAATCTGTGGGTCGAGCACAAAATGCTATTCCTGTAGTTTTCAAGCTCAAAGACCTACTTATTTCCACAGGAGAGCAGTATCCATTGAAACCTGAGGTTGATGGTTAAAGCACATCATTGAAAATTTAAAGGAGCAGTGACTATTAGTTCCCTGTAACAGTCCATGCAACACTATTTTGGGTATAAATAAATCAAATGGTAAATGAAGACTAGTTCAAGATTTACAAAAAATAAATGAGGCTGTAGTTCCTTTACACCTCATGGTGCCTAATCCTTATACTCTATTGTCTGAAATTGCTGAATGAGCTAAATATTTCTCAGTAATTGATTTGAAAGATGCTTTCTATTCTGTGCCTTTGGCGGAGGAAAGTCAATTTCTATTTGCCTTTGAAGACCCTATGCAGCCAGCTTCTCAGTTAACCTGGACAGTTTTGCCCTGGGATTTCGTGACAGTCCTCACTTATTTAGACAAAGTTTGTCACGGGATCTACAAAACTTTAATAGCTCCGAAGCAGTGGGGTTACAATATGTAGATGATATTTTGCTCCATGCTGAGACAGAGGAAGCTTGTTCAGGAGCCTCAGATTTCTTAAGCTTTCTGGCAGGCTGCAGCTATAAGGCATCAAGAGAAAAGGCTCAGCTTTGTCAACAATTTGTTAGATATCTGGGCCTAATTATATCAGAAGGGACTAGGGCCATAGGCCCTGAGAAAATTAAACCCATACCAAATCATCCCCTACCTGTGACTTTAAGACAATTGAGACGATTGCTGGGAATCACAGGCTCCTGTCACATTTGGATTCCAGGTTATGGGAAACTTGCCCAGCCTTTAATATAAACTTATAGCTGAAACTCAGCAGTCCCCAACAGACAAACTGCTCTGGTCTCCAGATACTCAAAAGGCTTTTAAGGTTCTTCAGACTGCCCTCCAGCAACCTCCCACTTTAAGCTTGCCCACAGGGTCAGGATTTAATTTGTTTGTCACTGAAAGAAAAGGTATGGCCTTGGGAATTTTGACACAAGCCCGAGGGCCTCACCAGCAACCTATTGCTCATCTATGCAGAAAACCAGATCTAATTTCACGTGGGTGGCCCCACTCCCTAAGAGTAATTGGGGGCAGCGGCTTTATCAGCACCTGAAGCTTTAAAACTAATTAATCGACAAAATCTTACTGTCCTGACTTCTCATAATGTGAGTGGAATCTTAAATTCTAAGGTTAGTATTTGGATGACAGACAGTAGGCGTCTTAAAATCAGTCATTGTTGTTAGAAGGACCAGTAACTAAGCTTAAAGTCTGTGGACATTTAAATCCTGCCACTTTCCTTCCTGAGAAGGAAAATGAAACACCTGATCACGATTGTTCCCAGTTTCTAAATTTAAATTATGCAGCTTGGTAGGATATAATGGATACCCCATTAGACAATCCAGACATGGAAATATTTACAGATGGCAGTTCTTTTGTTCGAGATGGAAAGCACAAAGAGGGTTACACCATGGTGACTGCTGAACAGGTTTCAGAAACAAAATCTATCCCCCAGGGAACCAGTGCTCAGTTAGCAGCGCTTGTGGCTCTGACCCGAGCTCTAGAGTTAAGCAAAGGGCAGCGAGTAAATATACACATGGATTCTAAGTGTGCTTATTTGACTTTACATGCTCATGCTACAATATGGGATGAAAGACAGTTTAAAACAGCAACAGGAGAACCTATGAAGCATTTCAGAGAGACTGAGAGACTTTTAACTGCTATATATTGTGTAGCTGTTATGCATGCAAAGGGCACAGCAGGGATGGGAGTAAAGCAGCTGAAGGGAATCAGCTGGCTGACTCTAAAACCAGAAAAGCTGGCAGTTTATGAAACCCTTTCACTGCAGACGCCTTGATCTAGATAGGCCCTGAGAAACAGTAAAAACCATAATATACTGAGGAAGAATTAGAAAGATATGAGAAAAGAGGAACTAAGACTACAAATAAAAGATGGTTATAGTCCCAGGATAGAGGATTAATAATTCCTGAAAATGCTCAATGGAAAATTCTTAAGGGTGTACACCAGAGTTTTCATTTGGGTGCAGAGAGTACTTACCAGATGGCTTCTCATTTGTTTGAAGGTAAAAATGTAATGAAAACTTTAAAGAACATTATCAAAAGGTGTGAGGTTTGTCAGAAAAATAACCCAAAGACTGAGAAACTAGCAATATCTGGATTACAACGAAGTGGAGAGTATTCCTGGAGAGGACTGAGAAATTGATTTTACTCATATGTCAAAAGGTAACTGACATTCTTGCTTACAAGTTTGGGTAGATACTTTTACTGGATGGACTGAGGCGTTTCCCTGTCATAGTAAGCAGGCTAAGGAGGTTATAAAGATTTTAATCCATGAAACCATCCCCAGGTTTGGGCTGCCACAGAGCCTTCAGAGTGACAATGGCTCCACATTTAAAGCTCCTGTAACTCAGGGGGTATCTAGAGCTCTAAAAATAGAGTATGAGTTACACTGTTCCTGGAGACCCCAATCTTCAGGAAAGGTTGAAAAAATCTAATGATATTATCAAAAGACATCTGTGCAAATTAACTAAGGAGACACAGGACAACAGGATTAAAGTCCTACCCATAGCTTTAATGGGGGCTTGAACTGCCCCAAAAAAGGACTGTCCAGCTTTGAATGTATTTATGGAAGGCCTTTCTTATCCACAAACATAGTTATAGACCCTAAAGCCTTGGAATTAACTGGTTATGTAACTCAGCTCTCAGCTTTTAAACAGGCATTAACAGAACTCCGGGAGATGACTCCTGACCCAGCCTCTGAGTCAACCAAGCCTCTATTTGAGCCAGGAATCGAGGTCTTCATAAAAACACTGAGATCTAGGGGCCCATCCCTCGAGCCTCTCTGGGAAGGCCCTTACCAGGTAATTCTTTCTTCTTCCACAGCTGTCAAAGTGCCAGGAATTGATTCGTGGGTACATCACACTTGACTTAAGAGGTGGCACCCTGACCAGAACTAAGTGACTTCATTTTATGTCTTTCCTTTCTATGCTCTGACTTTGTACATTTCAGATGGGCCTGATAATCTACATGAGCCTATTGACTCCCAAAATCCTGAGTGTGCCATTTGATCCTCAAGACAATGCCTTCCTGTCCTGGGCTCACCCTGCTGCATTCCACAATTGCTCTAACTTCTGGGTCTGCGGAGTGCTCCCCTCTTCATCATGAAAGGCTTCCTGTGGTGGACATCTCCACTTTAAGAAAAGACTTTCTTCAAGTCTGTGAATACCTTCGACAGCAATCATATGTGATGCCTCTTCTACATCTGATGGCATCTACCAACCCTAAACTGGACTGGTGCACCACTTTGTACTTTAACTATGGACATAACGTGATTTTTACTTTTGATTATACATTGTCTCGGTTTAATGACTATTTCGCTACACATAAGGCAAATAGGTCTGGATCTAATGGTTTTTTACCTGACATTTATCAAATATGGGATGAGGTTATATGGCTAACTCCTGAAAAAGGACGTCTAGTATCTACTGCCCTTCTATGCTGGGAACAAACAGAGCCATCCCCAAAAGTCAGCCAACAACTTCATTACAATGATTGGAAACAATTGGGATTTTTGCCTCCGGATGTATACAACATAATCATTTCCGTGTTTTCCAACCCCAATTCAGGTCCTCCCTTTGTCTGGCCAGGCACTAATTGGGACTGGATATCTCAGTCAGCTGGCTTGCTCCAAACGGGACCTATTGGATATGTGGCTCTTACCTATGGGCATGGCTTCCCCTTGGTTGGATAGGGAGATGCACCCTGGGTCTAGCCTTTACTCACGGCTTTATATTTTCAGAGCTTCCAGAAAAGCCTGCTAATTTACCCACCTTAAAACTTGGTGGGCAAGGTCTGTATTTCTCTGATATGATTATTTGGCTGTAGTCTTTGTTCCCTCTTTGGGAACTACAGATGATATGCTAGGAGTGGATGTTTTGACTAATTTTACTCAAAAGGCATTACAAGATTCTCAAAAAGCTATTTCAGCTCTTAATGCTGAACAAGCTCAAATTAGAAAGGTGGTTCTACTAAATAGGTTGGCTTTAGATATGCTGACAGCTGTGCAAGGAGGAACTTGTGCCATTATTCATAACCAAAGCTGTACATATATACCTGATATGAACCCTAATGTTATTCATTTTACTAAACATGTGAACAAGATGACTGGGGCTATGGATATTCCTGAAGCCTCAATTGCCTCATTTTGGGAGATAAAACTATCTTACTTAAAATAATTCAGATTGTTTTGTTTTTGCTGTTTGCTCCCTGCATCTGTAACTGTGTAACTGGATTTGTTTCTCATTGCATGAAAGCTTTTAAGTTACAAATTGCTGTGTTAGGGTAAGCACACTCATTGAAACCCTTAACCCTGGCCAGGCACCATAGTAACCATTTGCATGAGTTGTTTTATGACAGGAGATACTGATAAGGAATACAGAACTAATGAGCAACCACCAACCTGAAGAGTTCGGGAAAGGTCGAAAGGAGACACGGAGTGTCTATCCACTTCCCAGAATCCCTCTTGCAAGCATCCATCTTGGCTGAGCAATGCGTGTGCCACCAGGAAAGATTCCAAATTAGAATGATTGGTCAAAGACCACCCGGAAACTAATCTCATTACCATAAAATCTGAGACTGTGGGCTGCCCAGCAAAGCAGTTCTCCTGGGTTCCCTTACCCTATTGCTATCCACCCAAGTGCCCTTCCCAATAAAATCTCATTTGTCAGCACACATGTCTCCTCAGGCAATGCATTTCCGAGTGTTAGACAAGAGCTCAGTTTCTGACCCCCTTCCTGCAATAGTTGCTCAAACTCCTGCTACTGCTGCAGCTTCTTCCAACTACTATTTGGGGGCCCTGGATCAGACATCTTCGGTATGAGGGTTAGGAGAACATGTTGCCTCACCAATTTAGGGACAACGCCCATTTTCAGCTCAGAAGCAGTTATGGAACGAGAACAACGCCCCTTTTCCCTAGGCAACATAATTCTTCTAAAAGAAAAGGGGGACTGAGAGGGTAACAGGCAAGAAGGCCAGGGGTCTCCAAATGGATGAAATAGGCTGTAAGGGTCAGACATTTTTATCTCTCTTAAGCAGCAGGAGGAAACAAACTAAAGCGATACTTTTGTCCTTCTCTATACAAATTTAAAAGGAGGTTTCTTTTTAACATACCTTATTGCCATAATGACACCTGGTTTTACCTGAAGTTAACTATTCTCACATCTTGAGTTAACCAAGGCATTTTTCTTATGGAAATGTTTGTCTTAAGCTATGTGAATGGACTATGCATTTACCCCAGACTGTGTCTTCAAGTCTGTTCTGCCTAATGGCTCAGAACCTACTTCATAAACCAGTATGTTATACTCGGATACTGTCCCCTAATCTATGTAAACAAAACTATTTGCATGGTAATCTGCCCTTCTACAAGATTCAAGTTAATCACTTTATGGCCTGGGATGAATCATCTGGTGCCAAGATTATCTCAAAATGCATCTTCTGTATGAGGGGCCTGGTGCCATTCTGAGTTTTAAAACATTCCTTTCCTTCATTAACAGACTGAAGGCAATGGCACCCCACTCCAGTACTCTTGCCTGGAAAATCCCATGGATGGAGAGGCCTGGAAGGCTGCAGTCCATGGGGTCGCTGAGAGTCGGACACGACTCAGCGACTTCACTTTCACTTTTTACTTTCATGCACTGGAGAAGGAAATGGCAACCCACTCCAGTGTTCTTGCTTGGAGAATCCCAGGGATGGGGTAACCTGGTGGGCTGCTGTCTATGGGGTCGCACAGAGTCGGACACGAATGAAGTGACTTAGCAGTAGCAGTGACTATAATGGCACCCCACTCCAGTACTACTGCCTGGAAAATCCCATGTATGGTGGAGCCTGGTAGGCTGCAGTCCATGTGGTTGCTAAGAGCCAGACACGACTGAGCGACTTCACTTTCACTTTTCACTTTCAGGCATTGGAGAAGGAAATGGTAACCCACGCCAGTATTCTTGCCTGGAGAATCCCAGGGACAGAGGAGCCTGTTGGGCTGCCGTCTATGGGGTCACACAGAGTCAGACACGACTGACACTACTTAGCAGCAGCAGCAGCAGCCCACCTCATTCTGAACCCCCTTCCACCTCCCTCCTCACTAGCTCTCTCTGGGTTGTTTCAGAGCACTGGCTTTGGGTGGCCTTCTCTGTGCACCAAACTTGCACTGATCATTCTGTTTTACATATGGTAGTTTACATGTTTCAGTGCTATTCTCTCATATCATTCCATCCTCAACTTCTCCCATTGAGTAGAAAAGTCTGTTCTTTACATCTGTGCCTCCCTTTGTTGCCCTGCATGTAGGATCACTGGTACCATCTTTCTAAATTCCATATACATGCATTAATATACAGTATTTGTCTTTCTCTTTCTGACTTGTTTCACTCTGTATAATAGACTCTAGGTTCATCTACCTCATTAGAACTGATAAAGGAGGTGACATTTTTGCTAAGTATGGCACAAAATTGTCTAAGATGATTTACTACTCACCAAAGAAAACTTCAAATGTATGAGATGAAGGGAAGAAAGCACTCAGGCAAGGAATGAATCTGAAAAAAAAAAAAAATGTGAATGATTTTTAATCTAAAAACCTGGTGTCAAAGTTTTTAAAAAATGTGGAGAATAATCATATTTAGAAAAGGATAATAAGACTAGAATACTGGAAACTAAAAAGCTTATTTCTGAAGTTAAAAACAAGTACAGAAACTGAATAAATCCCTATTCCAAGCTACAAAAGCACCATACATAAAGAAAGGAGAAAATATGAATCCGTTAAAAAAAAAAAAAGTGTTCCTTTAAAAATGTTACCCAATAATGATACAGTGGATAAGAATCTACCTGACAATACAGGGGACATGGGTTCTATCCCTGGTTCAGGAAGATCCCACAAGTACAAGCAACTAAGCCTGTACACAACTACTGAGCCTGTGCTTTAGAACCTGGGAGCCACAACTCCTGAGCCCACAGCACAGCACAGCCAAAAAATTCATCAAGAAAAAAAGGTACTACAGTGTGACACTCTAGAGACAGTCATTTCTTGCTCCAGATCTCTTCTTCCCTGACCTCTATCTCGTGATAGGACAAGGGAAGGGGGTCGCTCACAACTGAATCAAGCCACTGCCCCAGGCTCAACAGGGTTTGCAAATGAAAGTCATCTTCTGCCACAAGTAATAAAAAAATATACAAGCCTTATAGACAGGAGTTTTGAAATTCTCAGCCTCCTCTGTATAACTAAGAAAATCATCTGTATCCAAAAACTGGCCACACCTGGATCGAGCTTACCCCTCTGTTCACCTAGCTCCCTATTTCATCTGGGTCTGGTGTGTCTCTTTTCTCCCCCCTCTGCTCTCCTGCTGTTCCTGTCCTATTTCCTCCCTCACACGTGTGCAGTCCAGGCAGCTGCAATTCGTTCCCCCTCGAAATGCTCTCTCTCCAACCTTCCTGAGCCTTTCAAAAATCCATACCTATGTCTGCCTCTTTCTTCCCCCATTTCGGCTCCCTCTCTGCGCTCCAGATTACTCCCCGCCTCTCGCTGTGACTCTCCCTTCCTCCCCACTCTCTAGCAGGACACGTGGCTATGCTTCCTTCCAGCCCTTTCTTCCTCTGCTCCTACCTTTCTCTGCCAGCACCATAAAACCGGCCACTTCAGACAGACTTGAACCCCTGTGGTAGGACTCCAACAGGGTGAAAACAACTCGGGACTCTAACCCAAGAGACCTGGACTCAAACCCGGCCAAAATCCAGTTAGGGACTCTCCACCTCTGACGTCCCTCATCGCCCTTCGCCTCCCGGCTCCCAACACTGAAACAGGGTAGTCCTCCCTGTGCTGTTTTCCAATCCCTGGAGATCTGGCTTTCTAATTTATTAATACTTCTCTATTTTACTCACTTGGCTATTTTCAAGGCTTAACCTCTTTGACTTGACTATCTCTTTTCAGCCATTCTCAGTTTTCCCATTGGTTCTCCCTGATACTTTTCTTCTCAGTTTCAGTTATTTCTCTCAGTCCTTCTGACGCTGCTTCTCCTGATCCTCCTGCCTCCTGAATTTCCTGAGTGGGCGACAGAACGAGACACCCCCGAACCGGAAGATCACCTTTTCTGACTGAGTTGAATTGGGCATGGGACACACATGGCTGGCCCAGGTCAACTATCCTATGCGGGGTGAGGGGATGGGCTGACAGGAAAGGGGGCTGCTGCGAGGCCGGACCGGCCTCAAGAGACGCAAAGACGGAGGCGCTGGGAGGGAGGGGGTTCGGGAGCGGGGCCGGCTCTCTGGAATCCCGGGACCAGGGAGAGGGCGCGCGGCCTATCTGGGCTCTGCCTCCAGCGGTCGAGAAGGTAATGCGGTGGGGCTCGACTCCAACTCGCGAGAGAGGGTTTTACTGGGCGAGGGCAGAGGTCAAAAAGGGTTTTAAGCAGGAAAATGTCGCCAGAGGCGGGGTCTACGAGCACCGAGGGCCGAAACCGCCTCAGCAACACTTAAAACCCAAACGAAAAGATAACTGGGCCTCAACGGCAGCGGCAGCGTCTATTAGGGGCCGAGCACCGGGTGCCAGGGTTTTCAGGTCGCTGGCAATTCCCACACCATCAGGACGAGTGAGCGGGGGCGGAGGTGGGGATTGAGGGGAGGTGAGCTCTGCAAACTTACTCCAGAAGGAAGCTTAGGCGCCGCTTGGGGACCTCGGCTCCGCGCTCTCCAACTTCCGGCTCCGCGTGAAAGGGCTGTTGGTATTAGAGCCACGGCTTCCGACCAGGGGCGGGGCGAGAGCCGCTGTGCGCACTGTTCCTGGGAGGGGCGGGCCGCGGAGGGGGCGGGGCCTGTTACCTTGACAGCATTAAGTTCCCGTCTGTACCACTGCTCAGTTAAAAGCTTCAAGTTATGTCGGAAGCCAAGGTACTTCCTCTTAAGTCTAAAAGGGTTTATTCTCAATAAAAACTGTTTTTCACAGCATGTTGTGCTCAGATCTTGCTAGTGAGGCTGAAGCAATGCAGGGATCTGGGAACTTGGGCAGTTTTAAGAAACAAGAATGGGACTAGTCTCTATATTGCAAATACAAAACTCTGCCTGGGTAGAAACGGGCTATTCCCTACTCTTACCCTACAAAACAGCACACTTAGGGACAGTACCTGGGTGTCTGAGATGAAGGACTTAAGGGATGTGATCATTTGAGTCACTAACCACAGCCTTTTAAGAGCAAGACACTTTAAATGATTATAAACTGCGTTGTTTCTTTTATCCAACGTGTTTTAATTATTTCCTCTTTCTAAACCCAACTCTTTAAACAGTGACATAAAAGGGTTTTATAAGCAACTCTTACAATGACAAATATCACTGGGTAAGTTTAAGCTACAGAGAAAAAAATAACTGATACATATACTGTGAAACGATTATCAAAATAAGTTTTCCTAGCATCCATAATTTCGTATAGATAACCTAAAAATGATTCTCGACAGTGGATAAAAAATAAAAAAGTAAATTGCACACATTCTAATTATCAAATACTGTGCAGTAACCCATCATCAGCAGTGAAAAAACAATGTACACTATAATACCAAAAAATTGCCAAGCATATATTCAATAATAGTTTAACATCAAGAATAAATAAAGAATTCTAAAAAGTATGGATCACCAATTCCACCATATGGGTAGGGGAGCTTTCTTAACCAACCATCCCACATATTGCAAATAAAATGCAAAGAGTAACAAAATAGAAACTTAATGACAAAAATAAAAGACAATCATTTATAATGCATACTAATATAAAAAAGGAAAGTAGCTATGCCTTGAAAAAAATAGATGATGATTCATCACTGAAGTTATCACTCCACTACATGAGCTCTGTCATTAAGTTGCTACAGAATTAAGTGTGGAGGCGGAATGATCAATAGCACCCAGGTGACAAGCATGCAGCATCAGCAACAGTTTAGCCAACAGCCTCACAACTACGAGGGTGTGAACCTGGACAGTACCCTTGTCAGGAGAAGTTCCTACACCTCTTGGTGGGGCTCAAAGGGCATGATGATAGCACACGTGAACAACACTATCACAACGCCCTTCACACAGGCATCTGTGACATCACTCAAAGCCAGAAAAAGATGTACAGGTCAAAGCCTTCAGATACTTTCTCATATCACAGAACACGCTGACCACTATATTAAGTAGCTTCAAGTGGTAATTCTGTATGCAGCAGGAAAATATTACAACCAATAAGGGAAAGTATTCGCCTTTAAAAATTTTCTCTTACCCAGTAAACCGACACCACAGAGAGTCCATGAGGAGCCGCCCCTTAAACACAGGCAGATTACCACAGCAAAGAAACTGGACATGACTTCAGACCCTAGAGCCACATACTTCAAAATCAAATTTAAAAGGAAAAATTATACAAACTACAAGGAGAAAGCAAAGTCATAAAGAGTCTACACTCCCAGACTAGATAGACGAGTACAAGAGTCGAAAACTATGAGATGTGGGGGTCTGATATCCTGAGACTCCAGTACTTCGGCCACCTCACGCGAAGAGTTGACTCATTGGAAAAGACTCTAATGCTGGGAAGGATTGGGGGCAGAAGGAGAAGGGGACGACAGAGGATGAGATGGCTGGATGGCATCACTGACTTGATGGATGTGAGTCTGAGTGAACTCTGGGTGTTGCTGATGGACAGAGAGGCCTGGCATGCTGCAATTCATGGGGTCACAAAGAGTCGGACACGACTGAGGGACTGAACTGAACTGAACTGAACAGTGTTCTCAGTGGTGAAAGACTGAAAACATTTCTTCTTGGATCAGGAAGAAGGCAAGGATGTGCCCACTGCATCATTGTTCAACAAAGGACTAAAACCCCTAACCAGACAATTACACAAGAAAAAGAAATCAAAGCTTTCCAAAGTGAATAATTAGAAAGTTACCTTCTTCCTTAGAGGATAAAGTCTTTTGTGTATAAACTGTAGATTCCATACAGACACACAAAAAAAAAAACCCTGCCGCATCAAATAGCAATTTTAGCAAACTTGCAAGATACAACAGTCAACATGCAAATCAGCTGCATTTCTATACACAATGAACAATGTGAAAAGAAAATCACATAACAATTTTACTTACTATTGTATTAAAAATGGATGAAATATTTAGGAATAATTCACCAAGGAGGTGAAACATATACACTGAAAACTACTTAACCATTTCTAGAAGAAATCCAAAATAAACAAATAAATCTAGTAGTCATGGACTGGAAATCTCAGTACTCTATATTTCCAAGTTACTCAAAGTGTTCCACAGATTTAATGAATTCATTATGAAACGTACAATAGAAATGTTTGCAGAAATAGAAAAAAACTTGCCAGAAATCATAAGGAATCTCAAGGGGACCACAAACTGCAAAAAATACTCTTCAATAAGTACAACGATGAAAGAGGAAGGCCAGCCTTTTAAAATTTCAAGCCATATCACAGTATCATCCAGATGGTGTAGTACTGCCATAAACATGGATTTATGCACCAAGGGAACAGAAGAGAATGTTCAGAAATAACCATTTGCATATATTTAAAATTTAAGAAGACCCAGTGGAAAAAAAACAGCTGCCATAACAAATGGTGAATCTATGGGTAAAAAGATGAAGAGGAAACCACACCTACATCAAAAGTAAAAACATCTCTGTGCCAAACCACAAAATGAACACAGTGAAAAGACAAAATCTGAAGAATGAAGGCAATGAAAGTGAATTTCCAGCTCTCAGAGATTTAGATTCTTGTCACAGTTTCAAACAGATGATGGAATAGCACACTCTCTCTCACTGATACCTGATTCTGAACTTTGCATCCCATTTCCAATCAAGATTTTGAAGTCAGTGACTCACTCACTTAGCTTCAATTTCTTTAGAACAAATTTCCCTTTTAGGTCTACTTCCAGATTTTACCAGGTACTGTGCATGTTAATACCTGACTTCCACCCACAGCTTCTTAATCTTGATTGACAGAGAGCAGACTGCACATCCAGAAGGACCCGAGGCAATCCCTGCTGCCCAACAGCACTGAGACCCCTTCTCAAACCTGTGGGTGTCAAGCCCTGCCCAGGATGGTGCTCTCCACACAAGGTCCAGGCCACTGGGTCATGGGGAGACGGGATCTAAGTGGAGACGACAGGCCCTGAGGGAAGTTCCCTGGTGAGTGTGCCTGTACCGGTGTCAGGAAGGATACTTCAGAGTCAGAGATGATTAGTAAGTCCAAAGAAGGGATTTCACGAAGGACAGACTGAGAATCAACTGAGAACATGATTTTACCTGAGAAAGAGCCATTCCTCTTTTCTTGCCCTTTTCCCTCCTCTTCCCAGCTTCTTCCTCAGAGAATGTAAGTTTTTAGAAGTTGATCTGGCAAGTGGAAAACAGGCTGCTTCAGGCTTAGAATCAACATCCCCCATTCGTTTGTCACAATCACAAAAAAAAGAGAAGACCTCACTATGTGGAACAGTCCTTTGGTGTCCACTGCCTCAGGTGGGATGCTGTTTCTGCCCTCTTATTTCTTCCCTCACACCTGTCCCGCCCCCCGTGGGCCACTTGTTTCTCCTCTTGCTGCTCTTTCCTTCAACCAAGCCCTTCTAACTTTCCCAAACACCTTTACGTCTGTCTCTTTCTTTCTCCAACTCTGCTCCCTCTCTGCTCTCTAGTCACACTCCTTCTCTCCCTGTTACCCTCCCACTCTGGGGCACTCCAGGTGTCTAGGCTTCCTTCCTTCTCTTCTCTTCTAGTCAACACCTATCCCTGTTTCTCTCCTAGGATCACCCCTGTCAGCCCTCCTACCGCAGACACGGGGGCCCTGTCTCCCTTGTCTCCAACTCCTGGCGATCCCACCCCTTTGTCCATTATTCTTTCACCCACTTGCTACTTTAAGGGCTAACTCTGTTTCATTTTACCATCCTTTTGCAACTGCCTCAGCCATCCTGGGCGACCCCGACGGTTCTCTCATTGTTTTCCACTTCTGAGTTTGCCTGTCACTCTCAGTCACTGCTTCTTCTGATCCCCCTTGCCCACGTATCTACAGAAATGATGAGTAAATGAAACACCCGCCTATCAAAAGAGCACCTTTTCCAACAAGACGGACTCGTGATGGAAAAACACTGGGTGTCACTGTCATGCCTGAAGTCCGAGACCCCAAAACTGAGAGAAATAAGACGTCCATGGCAAAGCAAAAGCATAAAGGGGTTTATTGCTAGCTCAAGCTAGGGTTCCCCGGCACCGACACAGCAGCTATAGGGAGGGAGCCCCAAGTCTTGGGATGCACTGCTTTTATAGGGAATTTAATCAGGTAAAAGGATACAAGAGAGGGTGTTCAAACAGGAGGACAACTGATTGGCCACTTTAGGGGGTGTTTAAGTTGACAGATAACTGGTTGGTTACTTCCATCCATAGGATTTGTGTGTAGATTCTTGACTGGTTTTTACTTCCAAGTTAAATCACAAGCTCCTGAAGGTAAAGTCAGAAGGTTTAGCCTAGTGACCGACTGGCTCATGTACAGTGGGGCTAGGTTAGGTAATCTGAGGGTTGACTGGCTATGGGTAGTGGGCTTAGGTTGGGTAACGTCCAAAGGTCTTTTGCCCGGGACCTTGCAAGATGGAATTCTTTTGCAAGATGGAGTAGCTCAGGCCCTTCATCCTAAGGTGAGTGGGACCCTGCTAGCGGGTAGTCTCCTGGAATCATGACTCAGGTTTACAAGAATTCAAAACCTAGGCCTAGTACAACCTGTTGAGCCTGCCATGGCTCCAGTCTGGTTCCCCAACAGTCACACGTTCAGCCCAGGGGTGAGGAAAAGGGACTGACCAGGAAGGGAGGCCTGCAGGGCAGAACGATCGGCCTAAGGAGACCAGGGCAGAGAGGCTGGGAGCCAGGGAGGTTTGGGCGGGAGGCTCTCCAGAATGCCAGGACCAGGGAGAGGACGCAGCTTCTCCGGGAGCGGGGATGGATGTTGATGCGACCTCCAGGGGCTGACAGGGTGAGGCGGTGGAGGTGGGCGTGCCCGAATGCCCCTCCCGCCCAGGGACTTTACAAGGCACAGGTGTAGGTACTAACGGTTAAGTTTTAAGCAGGAAAATATCCTGAAAGGCGGTGTCTCTGGAGCTGGAGGCCGAAAAGCAAACGGCAAGGACAAGCCTCGGAGCGATTTCGAACACTCGACCTGCAACCGCAGCCTCTGGGTTTATTTGGGGCGGACGGCGGGGTATCAGGATATTACTGCCGCGGAATCAGCGGGACCCTGAAGATGGGCGTGGCAAGGGGCACGCAGCACCCCTTTACTCTAGGAGAAAAAAAACTCCAGGGCTGCCTGAAGACCTTCTCTAGCAGCCTTCCCCTTCCGCAGGAAACTGCGCACGCGCGGATTCCGGAGGCTGAGCTTCCGTGTTGAGGGCTGGGCGGATCGCTGCAGGCGAGGGGCGGGGGAGGAGCGTCCAGGTCTGCAGAGAGAGGGCAAGGCCAGCAAGGGGCCTGGAGGTGTTTAACAGTCCTGTGATGTCCCATAATTACAGTCTGTTTTGTTTTTTTTTAATTATTGCCTTTAACATCTAAATAGATAGCATATTCTTCTATAATTACAATATGGAAATGTCGATGAACAAAATAAACTTTTTGTCATATGTTGAGGAAAGAACAGTGTTAATAGTGAAAGTCGCTAAGTTGTATCCTACTCGGTGACCCCATGGTCTATACAGTCCATGGAATTCTCCAGGCCAGAACACTGGAGTGGGTACTCTTTCCCTTCTGCGTGGGATCTTCGCAAGCCAGGGATCTAACCGAGGTCTCCCGCATTGCAGGGGGCTTCTTTACCAGCTGAGCCACAAGGGAAGCCCCTGTTTGTAAGATTCATCCAGTGTTTTAGCAACAACATCTAAGCAGCAAGGATATGGTCAGTGTTTGTGGACAGACTTAAAAATCTACAATCCGTGCCTACCTTTGATTTCGTCTTTTAGGGCCTGTTGGCCGCTAGACAGTTCTCTTCTTCTAAAATTTCCGATTTAATTTGAATTTTATACATTCCCCAACAGCCTCCTGTAAATTTTGAGGATGTGGGTCCAGTTGAGCTATTTCAAATCCTGAAAGATAATGCTGTGAAAGTGCTGCACTCAATATGCCAGCAAATTTGGAAAACTCAGCAGTGGCCACAGGACTGGAAAAGGTCAGTTTTCATTCCAATCCCAAAGAAAGGCAATGCCAAAGAATGCTAAAACTACCGCGCATGTGCACTCATCTCACAAGCTAGTAAAGTAATGCTCAAAACTCTCCAAGCCAGACTTCAGCAGTACGTGAACTGTGAACTTCCAGATGTTCAAGCTAGTTTTAGAAAAGGCAGAGGAACCAGAGATCAAATTACCAACATCCTCTGGATTATAGAAAAAGCAAGAGAGCTCCAAAAACACATCTATTTCTGCTTTATTGACTATGCCAAAGCCTTTGACTGTGTGGATCACAATAAACTGTGGAAAATTCGTCAAGAGATAGGAATAGCAGACCACCTGACCTGCCTCTTGAGAAATCTGTATGCACATCAGGAAGCAACAGTTAGAACTGGACATGGAACAACAGACTGGTTTCAAATAGGAAAAGGAGTACATCAAGGCTGTATATTGTCACCTTGCTTTTTTAACTTATATGCAGAGTACATGATGAGAATCGCTGGACTGGAAGAAACACAAGCTGGAATCAAGATTGCCAGGAGAAATATACACCACCCTTATGGCAGAAAGTGAAGAGGAGCGAAAGGGCCTCTTGATGAAGGTGAAAGTGGAGAGTGAAAAAGTTGGCTTAAAGCTCAACATTCAGAAAACAAAGATCATGGCATCCGGTCCCATCACTTCATGGGAAATAGATGGGGAAACAGTGGAAACAGTGTCCAATTTTATTTTGGGGGCTCCTAAATCACTGCAGATGGTGTCTGCAGCCATGAAATTAAAAGATGCTTACTCCTTGGAAGAAAAGTTATTACCAACCTAGATAGCATATTCAAAAGCACAGACATTCCTTTGCCAACTAAGGTCCCTCTAGTCAAGGCTATGGTTTTTCCTGTGGTGATGTATGGATGTGAGAGTTGGACTGTGAAGAAGGCTGAGCACCGAAGAACTGATGCTTTTGAACTGTGGTGCTAGAGAAGAATCTTGAGAGTCCCTTGGGCTGCAAGGAGATCCAATCAGTCCATTCTGAAGGAGATCAGCCCTGGGATTTCTTTGGAAGGAATGGTGCTAAAGCTGAAACTCCAGTACTTTGGCCACCTCATGCGCAGAGCTGACTCATTGGAAAAGACTCTGATGCTGGGAGGGACTGGGGGCAGGAGGAGAAGGGGACGACTGAGGATGAGATGGCTGGATGGCATCACGGACTCGATGGACGTGAGTCTGAGTGAACTCCGGGAGTAGGTAATGGACAGGGAGGCCTGGCGTGCTGCGATTCATGTAGTAGCAAAGAGTTGGACATGACTGAGTGACTGAACTGATCTGAACTGAATCATACAACTGTCGATTGGGGACCCCATGGTATGTGGTTATCTAACTGCTCAGATGATATTAACAGCACTGCGTGTGATTATGCTACTCAAGTGTCATAGAAGGGTAGTAACACTATAATGGAACATTACCATGGCAAAGGACTTCTTGGCTGGCTTGACGGTGGAATGGCACCCACCTCATCCTCGAATTGTCTTTGATAAACGGAATGGGCCTGAATATTGGGACACCTGGAAACTTGCGGAAAGCACTGAAGAACTTGGGACTAGGACTGGACATTTCACAGAAACGAAGTGTAGTCATAGAAATTATTTCTTTCGTTATAATCAATCATATTTCATACAAGCTTGTGTTCCCCTTCCTTTTGTCCTAGCTATAGGAAGTTTACAATTCAATATGACTTTACGTTCTGTAACTTGTATAAATCGCAAATCATATTCTTGTCTTAACTCCTCTGTTTCCTTAAAAAAATGAATCCCTTTTGATTCTTCTATCTCGACGTAGTCTGTGGTTACCAATAAACCTCAAGTGGTCCTGGGAAGAAGGCCCCATGGCTGGACTTGTTTTCCGGCTACTTACTAAAGTGCTTCAGTGAACTAAACGATTCACTGGATGGCTGATTCTTGGCATTTTGGGATTAATAGCTATTTGCACCACTGCTGCTGTACTGGCATTGCTTTACAAACCTCAATTCAAACATGTAATGTTATCCAAAATTGCACTAAAGATGCTCATACTATGTGGGCAACTCAGGCTCTGGTAGATGAGTATACTCATGATGAAATACAGGAACAAAAATCAGTCATCAAATGGGCTGGATATCAATGAATAGATATACAAAAACAGGTGATGCTAAAATGTGATTGGAATTCTACTCAATTTTGTGTTCAGTTCAGTTCAGTCGCTCAGTCATGTGCTACTCTTTGTGACCCCATGAATCGCAGCACGCCAGGCCTCCCTGTCAGTCATCAACTCCCAGAGTTCACTCAGACTCACATTCATTGAGTCAGTGATGCCATCCAGCTATCTCATCCTAGGTCGTCCCCTTCTCCTCCTGCTCCCAATCCCTCCCAGCATCAGAGTCTTTTCAAATGAGTCAACTCTTTGCATGAGGTGGCCCAAGTACTAGAGTTTCAGCTTTCATTCATTGCCTTGAAAGAAATCCCAGGGCTGATCTTCTTCAGGATGGACTGGTTGGATCTACTTACAGTCCAAGGGACTCTCAAGAGTCTTCTCTAACACCACAGTTCAAAAGCATCAATTCTTCAGCGCTCAGCTTTCTTCACAGTCCAAATCTCACATCCATACATGACCACAGGAAAAACCATAGCCTTGACTAGACGGACTTTAATCGGCAAAGAAATATCTATGTTTTTGAATATGCTATCTGGGTTGGTCATAATTTTTCTTCCAAAGAGTAAGCGTCTTCTAATTTCGTGGCTGCAGTCACCATGTGCAGTGATTTTGGAGCCCCCCAAAATAAAGTCTGACACTGTTTCCACTTTTTCCCCATCTATTTCCAATGAAGTGATGGGACCAGATGCCATGATCTTCGTTTTCTGAATGTTGAGCTTTAAGCCAACTTTTTCACTCTCCACTTTCACTTTCATCAAGAGGCTTTTTGTTCCTCTTCATTTTCTGCCATAAGGGTGGTGTCATCTGCATATCTGAGGTTATTGATATTTCTCCCAGAAACCTTGATTCCAGCTTGTGTTTCTTCCAGTCCAGCGTTTCTCATGATGTACTCTGCATAGAAGTTAAATAAGCAGGGTGACAATATACATCCTTGAAATACAACCTTTTCCTATTTGGAACCAGTCTGTTGTTCCATGTCCAGTTCTAACTGTTGCTTCCTGACCTGCATACAGATTTCTCAAGAGGCAGGTCAGGTGGTCTGCTAGTCCTACCTCTTTACGAATTTTCCACAGTTTATTGTGATCCACACAGTCAAAGGCTTTGGCATAGTCAATAAAGCAGAAATAGATGTGTTTTTGGAACTCTCTTGCTTTTTCTATAATCCAGAGGATGTTGGTAATTTGATCTCTGGTTCCTCTGCCTTTTCTAAAACTAGCTTGAACATCTGGAAGTTCACAGTTCACGTACTGCTGAAGTCTGGCTTGGAGAGTTTTGAGCATTACTTTACTAGCTTGTGAGATGAGTGCACATGCGCGGTAGTTTTAGCATTCTTTGGCATTGCCTTTCTTTGGGATTGGAATGAAAACTGACCTTTTCCAGTCCTGTGGCCACTGCTGAGTTTTCCAAATTTGCTGGCATATTGAGTGCAGCACTTTCACACCATCATCTTTCAGGATTTGAAATAGCTCACTGGAATTCCATCACCTCCACTAGCTTTGTTCGTAGTGATGCTTTCTAAGGCCCACTTGACTTCACATTCTAGGATGTCTGGCTCTAGATGAGTGATCACACCATCATGATTATCTGAGTCGTGAAGATCTTTTTGTACAGTTCTTCTGTGTATTCTTGCCACCTCTTCTTAATATCTTCTGCTTCTATTAGGTCCAGACCATTTCTGTCCTTGATTGAGCCCATCTTTGCATGAAATGTTCCCTTTGTATCTCTAATGTTCTTGAAGAGATCTCTAGTCTTTCCCATTCTGTTCTTTTTATCTATTTCTTTGCATTGATCGCTGAAGAAGACTTTCTTATCTCTTCTTGCTTTTCTTTGGAACTCTGCATTCAGATGCTTATATCTTTCCTTTTCTCCTTTACTTTTCGCCTCTCTTTTTGTCACAGCTCTTTGTAAGGCCTCCCCAGGCAGCGATTTTTCTTTTTTGCATTTCTTTTCCATGAGGATGGTCTTGATCCCTGTCTCCTGTACAATGTCATGAACTTCATTCCACATTTCATCAGGCATTCTGTCTATCAGATCTAGGCCTTTAAATCTATTTCTCACTTCCCCTGTATAATCAATCATAAGGGGTTTTGATTTAGGTCATACCTGAATGGTCTAGCGGTTTCCCCTACTTTCTTCAATTTGAGTCTGAATTTGGTAATAAGGGGTTCATGATCTGAGCCACAGTCTGCTCCTGGTCTTGTTTTTGTTGAATGTATAGAGCTTCTCCATCTTTGGCTGCAAAAATATAATCAATCTGATTTCGGTGTTGACCATCTGGTGATATTCATATGTAGTCTTCTCTTGTGTTGTTGGAAGTGGGTGTTTGCTATGACCAGTGCATTGTCTTGGCAAAACTCTTTTAGTCTCTGTTCTGCTTCATTTCGCATTCCAAGGCCAAATTTGCCTGTTACTCCAGGTGTTTCTTGACTTCCTACTTTTGCATTCCACTCCTCTGTAATGAAAAGGACATCCTTTTTGGGTGTTACTTCTAAAAGGTCTTGTAGGTCTTCATAAAACCGTTCAGCTTCAGCGTCTTCAGTGTTACTGGTTGGGGCATAAACTTGGATAACTGTGATACTGAATGGTTTTCCTTGGAGATGAACAGAGTGGCCCCTTACAGAATAGAAATTAAAGGCTGCTAAGGTCCATCTACTCAAGGCTATGGTTTTTCCCGTAGTCATATATTGATGTGAGAGTTGGACTGTGAAGAAAGCTGAGCACTGAAGAACTGATGCTTTTGAACTGTAGTGTTGAAGAAGACTCTTGACAGTCCCTTGGACTGAAAGGAGATCCAACCAATCCATTCTAAAGGAGATTGGTCCTGGGTGTTCTTTGGAAGGAATGATGCTAAAGCTGAAACTCCAGTAATTTGGCTATCTCATGCCAAGAGTTGACTCATTGGAAAAGAGTCTGATGGTGGGAGGGATTGGGGGCAGAAGGAGAAGGGGACGACAGAGGATGAGATGGCTGGATGGCATCACTGACTTAATGGACGTGAGTTTGAGTGAACTCCGGGAGTTGGTGATGGACAGGGAAGCCTGGTGTGCTGCAAGTCTTGGGGTCACAAAGGGTCGACATGACTCAGTGACTGAAATGAACTGAACTGAACTGACACCCTTTTCCTCATCATAATCATATTGGGTGAAATAAACGGTACCAATGGACTGTGTTGCCTCAAGAAATGATGAATTCTCCCACCATGTGTCAATATTATGTAGCCAAAGCCCTTGAACCTATGGGAAAACAATTTCCTGACTTTCTTGTTCTTCATTATATGGATGATATATTGTCTTCAGTTCCATCTATTTTGAAACTCAACAGATGTTTGACATGGCTCAACAATGCTTAAAAGCTTCTAAATTAATCATTGCCCCTGAAAAGATTCAAACATCTACACCTTACTATTACTTAAGATTTGTTGTTAATAGACAACATATTACTCCCCAACTAACACAGATTCATATTAATAAATTATCAAACTTGATTTTTATAAACATTTAGGCTATATAAATTGGATTAGACCCTCTTTAGACATTACATATTATCAACTAATTTATTTAACACTTTATTTTTATTTTTATTTTTGTATAGGAAAATTTATTACTATCGTGCTTTCATCATCAAAATTTATAATCTTGGTCTTTCCTTCTTGCCTTTGTATAAAGCCAGAAGGGAGACATTGGCTACTGACAGCCTTAAAGCAGACTCCAGGAATGTCACCAAAAGCATGAGCTTTGCGACCAAATCCAGCAACCAGAACTTCATCATTTTCCTCAATAAAATTCAAGCAACCATCATTGGGTACAAAAGCAGTGATTTTTTTTTGCCATTCTTGATTAGCTGAACCCTGACACACTTCCTGATGGCAGAATTTGGCTGTTTGGCTTCAACTCCTACTTTTTCCAGCACAATTCCCTTGGCGTGAGAAGTGCCACCAAAAGGGTTAGCCTTCAGGGCTGTGCCCAGATCGGCTTTCTTGTACTGCTTATCATGCCACTTCTGGTCTCGTTGGTGGCTATGGAGCTTCCTGGCAGTTTGAAGACCGCGACACTTGCCCATCCTGCCGGTACCATGGGCCTGAGCGAAACAGCTATTTTAAAACTTTAAAAATAGATCCAGATTTAAATAGTCTGCATTCACTTTCACAAGGGGGCACGAGAAAAACTGTTTAATACAAAATAAATTGCAAAATTAATTTCTTACTTATATTACTCTTGATTTACCTCTAGAATTATTTATACTCCCTTCTCTTCATTCTCCCACTGGACTTCTTACCCAACAAGAATACCCAATAGAATGGATCTATACCCATTTTAGAGGGGCAAAGTCACTTACACCCTATCTTGATTTGATCGTGGTAATCATTATCAATGGAAGAAAGAGAGCTGAGACTCTAATTGGCTCTGATCCTCATAAAATTGGAGTACCTATTAATAAATCTCAATTCAAAAACACATTACAAACAACTACTGATTTCCAAATAGCCTTTCTGGAATATTTTGGAGAAATTTCATTTCATTATCCTTCTAACAAATTCTGGAATTTCTTCAAAAATACTGAATTTATTCTCTCTCACATTGTCACATCACAACCTATACCTCAAACTGATGTTTTCTATATAGATGGGACTAAAAATGCCGAATCCTCATTCTGGTCTTTTAAAGAATATAAAATCTTTTATACTAAATTTCACTCTGCTCAAGAAAATGAATTAGATGCTCTCATTCAGGTTATTCATCTACATTCTTATCCTATTAATATATTTTCTGACTCCTTATATTCAGTTTTTGTATTAAGAAACATAGAAACTTCTGTCATAAATTCTAATCAATCTATTATCCAACAACTTTTTCTTGAACTACAATTATTGTTAAGAACCAAACTTTCCCCATTTATATTTAGTTCAGTTCAGTTCAGTCACTCAGTCATGTCTGACTCTTTGAGACCCCATGAATTGCAGCACGCCAGGCTTCCCTGTCCATCACTAACTCCCGGAGTTCACTCAGACTTACATCCATCAAGTCAGTGATGCCATCCAGTGATCTCATCCTGTCATCCCCTTCTCCTCCTGCCCTCAATCCCTCCCAGCATCAGAGTCTTTTCCAATGAGTCAACTCTTCACACGAGGTGGCCAAAGTACTAGATTTTCAGCTTTAGCATCAGTCCTTCCAAAGAACACCCAGGGCTGATCTCCTTCAGAATGGACTGGTTCGATCTCCCTGCAGTCCAAAAAGATTTTCAAGAATCTTCTCCAACACCACAGCTCAAAAGCATCAATTCTTCAGTGCTCAGCTTTCTTCACAGTCCAACTTTCACATTCATATGTGACCACTGGAAAAACCATAGCCTTGACTAGACGGACGTTTGTTGGCAAAGCAATGTCTCTGCTTTTCAATATGCTATCTAGGTTGGTCATAACTTCTCTTCAAAGGACCCATATTCAAACACAGTCTTGTCTTCCTGGACTGAATGCTCATGGCAATGAACAAGCTGATAATCTTGTCTTTCTTGTTACTCCTGAAGAGCATCATGCTCTATTATACAATAATGCTGGCTCATTACATCAAATTTGGAAAATTCCATACTGACATGCTAAAGAAATCATTAATAATATCTCTATTTGTAGGCCCCTACATCTTCGACCCTTTGCACAAAGTATCAACCCTCGAGGATCACAACCCAATGAACTATGGCAAATGTATGTAACTCATTGCCCTGAACTTTCTCCCCTCTTCTTTCTTACATATCTCAGTCGATACAAATTCTTCTTTTATATGGGCCACACCTCCTGGACGTGAAGCTACACATGTTATAACCCACCTATTAACTTGCTTTACAATAATGGGCACACGTAGTTCTATAAAAGCAGACAATGGCCCTACATATATTTCTAGGCCATTCAAACAATTTTTACAATCATTTCCTATTAAACATATTACAGTTATTCCTTATAATTCACAAGAATAGTGCATAGTAGAATTAGCACATCACACACTGAAACTACATATAAAAAAATTTTAAAAGGGGGAATACACAGGAACACTTCTATCTTCCTTATCTGTTATAGTCTTTACAGACTGGGCCCTGGGGATTAGAGTCGATGAAAAGAAGGCAAAAGAAGGATGCGGAGGACCCAAGTCTCAAGTGAAACGAGAATACTTTATTTTCAGAAACACATGCTTATATATCTTCAATAAAAATTACTCAGCCATTGAGAATGAAATTCCATCAATTGCAAGAAAATGGATAGTCCTATAAGTAAAAGGTCACTGAAGGGAGTCACTGAAGGGAATCCAAGCAGGTGCTCTTTCCTATGATCTCTGTCCTGAGAACTGTGTGCAGCTCTGCTTGTTCCTGTTTTCCAGGAATTGATAAGGAACAGAGAGTCTTGAGAAATGGCACACAAAGGAAAAAAATGCAACATATTCAATCCCTTGAAGTTGAACTTACCCTGAGACTTCCCTCTATTTTTTCATAATTGGGGGTGACTATAGATATGTTTTGTGAAAAAGGCCCTGACCAATTGAGTTTGTTTAGTTTGAACAATTTTAGTTGAAAAGCATTGGTATACTGCAAATATAATCACCAGGATAATTATCAGCAATATAGGTCCAGATCCAATACTACATGTAATTCTTTGAAACCATCCTCGAGGGTCTAGCCCAGATAATTGATCAGCTAGCTGTTCCGCTAAGGTGTCCAAACTGTTGGAAGAAGGTAGACTCTTAGTGCAGTTCAGTTCAGTTCAGTGGCTCAGTCGTGTCCGACTCTTCGTGACCCCATGAATCACAGCACACCAGGCCTCCCTGTCCATCACCATCTCCCAGAGTTCACTCATAGAGAAGGTTTCAAAAATTTTCTTTTGTAATAATTGTACATTTAACGAAGCATTATCATGTACGTCTTGCAAAAGAAATTTGATTTGTTCCCAATAGTAGACACTATAGTTGAGCAGAATAGGGGTAATACAAAATTGAGCAGAATTCCAGTCACATTTTTAGTATAACTTATGTTTGTAAATCTATTAATTGTTCACCAATTCATAGGATGGCTGTTTTTATTTCCTGTATTTCATCTTGAACTTCCTCATTCATCTGAGCCTCAGTGGTCCACATAGTGTGCACATCTTTGCTCCAATTTTGAATAAAATTGTGTGTTTGAATTGAGGCTTGTAAAGCAATGCCTGTGACAGCGGCAATAGTGTAAATGGCAGTTAATCCCCAAGTGCCAAAAATTAACCATCCAATAAATCGTTTGGATCATCGAACTACTTTAGTAAGTAACCGGGAGGCAAGTCCTGCCATGGGACCAACTTCCCATGGTCGTTGGAGATCTACTGGCAAACATAAATTATGTCGAGATTGAAGAATCAAAAGGGATTCATTTTTCAAAGAAACATAGGAATTAAGACAAGTATACAATTTGCAATCCATACAAGTCACAGAACATAATGTCTTATTAAACTGCAAGTTCCCTATAGCTATAACAAAAGGAAGGGGAACACAAGCTTGTATGAAATATGAATGATTATAACGAAAAGAATAGTTACTATGACTACAGCTGGTCCCCTGAAATATCCAGTCCAAGTTCCAAGTTCTTCGGTGCTTGCAGCAAGTTGCCAGATGTCCCATTGTTCAGGCCCAATCCGTTTACTGAGGATGAATCGAGGACGAAGGGGTGCCATTTCACCATCAAGCCAGCCAAGAAGTCCTTTGTCTTGGTAATGTTCCATCATAGTATCAGTAACCTTCTATGCTACGTGAGTAGCATAATCACAGACAGTGCTATTAATATCATCTGAACGGTTAGACAACCACAAACCATGGGGTCCCCAATCAAGAATGGTGTAATTGGCCACAAACATTAATTTCCTTGATTTAGCTTGACATCTGTATATTCATATATATATATATATATATATATATATATATATATATATGAACAGGAGTATATTTAAAATCCTTACATGTAAAGCCTTTGCATAATGATGTTTGTCCTTTTCTTAGAGTTTCAGTAGTGTTGACGTGGTTCTTGTAGAAAGAAAGGGCAGTAAACAGTCCAAGCAATGTCTGAAAGTTCTTCTTTGAAGGCAGAATGGAAGCCCATGTTTGTCGGCTAATGTTAATGCATAATTCTGCTGGACCCATGCAGAGAGGAAGGACTTCATACCCTAGAGAAATATTAATCTCCCTGCTTCCTCAGGATGAAAGGGCCCCTCCAAGCTCCAAGGAGGAGGCATATGTACTGAGTCATTGGTGGATAGGATTAGTCCTTTATCTGTCAATTCTACAACCTGCAGTAAAGGGGGTTGGGTATATAGGCCCAATAAGTATGATTAATTAATTCAGCTTGAGCAGGGGAAGCAAAAACAAGAAAAGCAAGCATAGCAACAAAAATCTTTTCTGGATTCCGAGGCATTCCCTGTTGAGAAACCAGATTTTTAGCTTGATAAGTAAGGGTTTTTATTTGTCCCCAAGAAGGGAGATCATGAGGTCGATGACATCAAAGGCGATGCTTCTTGAAGATTTTAGAGCCGCCTTGACATTTATTGTAATATTTTTATCCAGGGGTTTTGTTTTTTTCATCTTTATTTTGAACACAGGAGGCTCCCCTGAGGCAGATCTTCCGAAGAGGATGCCAATTGAGTTCGTTGGATCCATCTGGAGAAATACAAGCAAACCCCTTTCCCTGGAAGATAATTTCTCAAATTTCCATTGCTTAGTTAGCCTGTCTTGATACCAAATGGGCAGAGGAAGAGAGGTATCCTTTAATTCTTCGAAAGGTTTTTGTGCTCGTGTCAAGATACCTCCTTCAGATAAGTTTAAGAAATTTAAAACAAATAAAGCTGTAATAACAATAGTTATAGGATTAGAGAGTATACATTGCTGAGATCTAGTAAAATCTGTTCTGGATAAGGAAGATAGAAATGTTCCTGTATAGTCCCCCTTTTTAATTTTTTATTTGTAGTTTCAGTGTTTGATGTGCTCGTTCAACTGTGCCCTGGGCTTGTGGATTGTAATGAATGCCTGTAATATGTTGAATAGAAAAGATTGAAAAATTGTTTGAATTGCCTAGAAGTATAGGCAGGACCGTTGTCTGTTTTTATAGAGTTGGGAGATCCCATTATTGCAAAACAAGCTAATGAGTGAGTTATAATGGGCTGTGTAGCCTCAGCTTGAAGAGGGGTAGCCCATAGAAAAGGATTTGTGTTGATACAGACATGTAGAAAAGAAGATGGAGAAAGTTCAGGGCAATGAGTTACGCCCATTTGCCATCATTCACTGGGTTGTAATCCTCGAGGATTAACACCCTGTGCAATGGGTTGAAGATGTAGGGGTCTACAAATAGAGCAATTATTAATGATTTCTTTAGCGTTGCGGTATGGAATTTTCTAAATTTGGTTTAAGGAGCCAGCATTATTGTACAATAGAGCATGTTGTTCCTCTAGAGTAGCATAAGAACCAAGTTTATTAGCTTGTTCATTACGATGATAGAGCTGGGAAGGCAGGAATGTGTTCGAGTATAGGTAATATAAATGGGGGAAGTGAAGTCCCTAATAAGAGACTGTAGTTCGAGAAAAACTTGTTGAATAATAGGTTGATTGGAATTTATAATAGAGGTTTCTATATTTCCTAATATAAAAACTGAATATAAAGAGTCAGAGACTATATTAATAGGGTAAGGATGTAGGTGAAAAACTTGAATAAAAGTATATAATTCGTTTTGTTGAGCAGAATGAAATTTAGTATAAAAGACTTTGTAGTCTTTGACAGACCAGAATGAGGCTTTGGTGTTTTTAGTGCCATCTATATAGAAAATATCATCTCGAGGTATAGGTTGTAATGTGACAATGCAAGAGATAAATTCAGTATTTTTGAAGAAATTCCAGAATTTGTTAGAAGGGTAATGAAATGGAATATCTTTAAAATATTCCAGAAAAGCTATTTGGAAATCAGTAGACGTTTGTAGTGCATTCTAAAATTGAGTTTATTAATTACAATTTTATGAGGATCGGAGACAATTAGAGTCATAGTTCTATTTCTCCCATTGATAATTAGTAGAGTGATCAAATCAATATAGGGCGTAAGTGACCTTGTCCCTCTAAAATGGTTATAGATCCATTCTATCAGGTGTTCTTCTTGGGCAAGAAGTCCCATGGGGGAATGGAGAGAAGGGAGTATAAACAACACGATAGGTAAATCAAGTCTAATACGAGTAAGAAACTGTTATTGCAATTTGTTTTGTATTAAATGAGGGCTATTTAAATAGGGATCTCCTTTCAAAGTATTCAGTAAATTAGTCAGTTGCTCATTTGCAATGCCTAAAGTGGGTCTAATCCGGTTTATATCTCCTAAAAGTTTTTGAAAATCATTCAAGGTTGATAATTTATCAACATGAATCTCTGTTAGTTGGGGAGTAATATGTTGTCTATTAACAACAGATCCTAAATAATGGTAACGAGTAGAGGTTTGAATGGTTTCAGGAGCAATGATTAATCCAGAGTCTTTCAAGCATTGTTGAGCTATGTCAAACATTTGTTGAGTTTCTAAAACAGATGGAGCTGAAAACAATATATCATCCATATAATGAATAACAAGAAAGTTAGGAAATTGTTTTCTCACAGGTTCAAGGGCTTTGGCTACATAATATTGACACATGGTGGGAGAATTCATCATTCCTTGAGGCAACACAGTCCACTGATATCGTTTATTAGGCCCAATATGATTAGGATAAGGAAGAGAGAAAGCAAATCTCTCTAGGTCTAGAGGGTGTAAAGGTATAGTAAAAAAGCAATCTTGTAAATCTATAATAATAATATGCCAGTTTTGAGGGATAGTGGTAGGTGATGGAATTCCTGGTTGCAATGCACCCATAGGTTTCATAGATAGTATCAATTTTTCTAAGGTCTGTTAAGAGATGCCACTTGCCAGATTTCTTTATTACAAAAATAGGAGATTCCAAGGGGAATAAGATTTCTCAATATGCTGTGATTTCCATTGTGTACTGATAAGTTTTTCAGTAGCCTCCAATTTCTCTTTTGTGAAGGGCCATTGCTCTGTCCAAATAGGCTCGTCATTTTTGCAAGTAATTTAAATAATTGCTGCTACTGCTACTGCTAAGTCACTTCAGTCGTGTCCGACTCTGTGCGACCCCATAGATGGCAGCCCACCAGGCTCCCCCGTCCCTGGGATTCTCCAGGCAAGAACACTGGAGTGGGTTGCCATTTCCTTCTCCAATGCATGAAAGTGAAAAGTGAAAGTGAACTGGCTCAGTCGTGTCTGACCCTCAGCGACCCCATGGACTGCAGCCTTCCAGGCTCCTCCATCCATGGTATTTTCCAGGCAAGAGTACTGGAGTGGGGTGCCATTGCCTTCTCCCTTAAATAATTGCATTGATCGTTAAGTGAACAGTGGCCCCTAGGAAAAATGTGGAATATATATTTGAGTTTGCCATTGCATAAGTAAATCTCTTAATATTGAATTGAGGGGTATATCTATCACATAAGGTTGTAATGCTGCAGGCTGGCTTTTGGTTCCTTACATGGATATACTCGGACACGTTGATAAACCTCTTGTGCTTTTGTTTGAGAAACTCATGCATTTTGGCATGAAATTCTCTGTATAGTCCAAGTTTGGGGCCATAAATATTTGGAAATATTAGTAATATTGGATCCACTATCAAGAAAACCAGAAACCTTTTGCCATTAATTTTGATATTTATATTTGGTCATGCATATTCAGATACTATTGATGTCCATTTGTAAGGCCTCCCCAGACAGCCATTTTGCTTTTTTGCATTTATTTTCCATGGGGATGGTCTTGATCCCTGTCTCCTGTACAATGTCACAAACTTCATGTCACAGTTCATCAGGCACTCTATCTATCAGATCTAGTCCCTTAAATCTATTTCTCACTTCCACTGTATAATCATAAGGGATTTGATTTAGGTCATACTGAAATGGTCTAGCAGTTTCCCCTACTTTCTTCAATTTGAGTGTGAATTTGGTAATAAGGAGTTCATGATCTGAGCCACAGTTAGCTCCTGGTCTTGTTTTTGCTGACTATATAGAGCTTCTCCATCTTTGGCTGCATAGAATATAATCAATCTGATTTCGGGGTTGACCATCTGGTGATGTCCATGTGTAGAGTCTTCTCTTGTGTTGTTGGAAGAGGGTGTTTGCTATGACCAGTGCAATTTCTTGGCAAAACTCTTTTAGTCTTTGCATGGCTTCATTCCCCATTTCAAGGCCAAATTTGCCTGTTGCTCCAGGTGTTTCTTGACTTTCTACTTTTGCATTCCAGTCCCCTATAATGAAAAGGATATCTTTGTTGGGTGTTATTTCTGAAAGGTCTTGTAGGTCTTCATAAACCTGTTCAACTTCAGCTTCTTCAGCATTACTGGTTGGGGTATAGACTTGGATAACTGTGATAGTGAATGGTTTGCCTTAGGAACGAAGAGAGATTATTCTGTCGTTTTTGACATTGCATCCAAGTACTGCATTTCAGACTCTTTCGTGAACCATGATGGCTACTCCATTTCTTCTGAGGGATTCCTGCCCGCAGTAGTAGATATAATGGTCATCTGAGTTAAATTCACCCATTCCAGTCCATTTTAGCTCGCTGATTCCTAGAATGTCGACGTTCACCCTTGCCATCTCTTGTTTGACCACTTCCAATTTGCCTTGATTCATGGTCCTGACATTCCAGGTCCTGATGCAATACTGCTCTTTACAGCATCGGATCTTGCTTCTATCACCAGTCACATGCAAAGCTGGGTACTGTTTTTGCTTCGGCTTCATTCCTTCATTCTTTCTGGAGTTATTACTTTACTGATTTCCAGTAGCATATTGGGCACCTAATGACCTGGGGAGTTCCTCTTTAGGTATCCTATCATTTTGCCTTTTCATACTGTTCATGGGGTTCTCAAAGCAAGAATACTGAAGTGGCTTGCCATTCCCTTCTCCAGTGGACCACGTTCTGTCAGCCCTCTCCACCATGACCCGCCCATCTTGGGTTGCCCCACAGGCATGGTTTGGTTTCATTGAGTTAGACAAGGCTGTGGTCCTAGTGTGATTAGATTGCCTAGTTTTCTGTGAGTATGATTTCAGTGTCTCTGCCGTCTAGAAAAGAGGTGAAAAGAACAGGAGAAGAGAAAAGATACAAGCATCTGAATGCAGAGTTCCAAAGAATATCAAGAAGAGATAAGAAAGCCTTCTTCAGCGATGAATGCAAAGAAATAGAGGAAAAGAACAGAATGGGAAAGACTAGAGATCTCTTCAAGAAAATTAGAGATACCAAGGGAACATTTCATGTTCCATGGGCTGGATAAAGGACGGAAATGGTATCGACCTAACAGAAGCAGAAGGTATTAAGAAGAGGTGGCAAGAATACACAGAAGAACTGTACAAAAAGATCTTCACGACCCAGATAATCATGATGATGTGATCACTATCCTAGAGCCAGACATCTTGGAATGTGAAGTCAAGTGGGCCTTAGAAAGCATCAGTACGAACAAAGCTAGTGGAGGTGATGGAATTCCAGTTGAGCAGTTTCAAATCCTGAAAGATGATAGTGTGAAAGTGCTGCACTCAATATGCCAGAAAATTTGGAAAACTCAGCAGTGGCCACAGGACTGGAAAAGGTCAGTTTTCATTCCAATCCCAAAGAAAGGCAATGCCAAAGAGTGCTCAAACTACCGCACATGTGCACTCATCTCACAAGCTAGTAAAGTAATGCTCAAAATTCTCCAAGCCAGGTTTCAGCAATACGTAAACCATGAATTCCCTGATGTTCAAGCAGGTTTTAGAAAAGGCAGAGGAACCAGAGATCAAATTGCCAACATCCGCTGGATTATGGAAAAAGCAAGAGAGTTCAAAAAAAAAAAAAAACACATCTATTTCTGCTTTATTGACTATGCCAAAGCCTTTGACTATGTGGATCACAATAAACTGTGGAAAATTCGTAAAGAGGTGGGAATAGCAGACCACCTGACCTGCCTCTTGAGAAATCTGTATGCAGGTCAGGAAGCAACAGTTAGAACTGGACATGGAACAGATTGGTTCCAAATAGGAAACGGAGTATGTCAAGGCTGTATATTGTCACCCTGCTTATTTAACTTATATGCAGAGTACATGATGAGAAACGCTGGCCTGGAAGAAACCCAAGCTGTAATCAAGATTGCCGGGAGAAATATCAATAACCTCAGATATGCAGATGATAACACCCTTATGGCAGAAAGTGAAGAGGAGCTAAAAAGCCTTTTGATGAAAGTGAAAGACGAGAGCGAAAAAGTTGGCTTAAAGCTCAACATTCAGAAAACTAAGATCATGGCGTCTGGTCTCATCACTTCATGGGAACCAGTGGAAACAGTGTCAGACAATTTCTGGGAGCTCCAAAATCACTGCAGATGGTGATTGCAGCCATAAAATTTGAAGACACTTACTCCTTGGAAGAAAAGTTATGACCAAGCTAGATAGTATATCAAAAGCAGAGACATTTCTTTGCCAACTAAGGTGCATGTAGTCAAGGTATGGTTTTACTGTGGTCATGTATGGATGTGAGAGTTGGACTGTGAAGAAGGCTGAGCACCAAAGAATTGATGCTTTTGAACTGTGGTGTTGGAGAAACTCTTGAGAGTCCCTTGGACTGCAAGGATATCCAACTAGTCCATTCTGAAGGAGATCTTTGGAAGGAATTTTTCTTTGGAAGGAATGATGCTAAAGCTGAAACACCAGTACTTTGGCCACCTCATGCAAAGAGTTGACTCATTGGAAAAGACTCTGATGCTGGGAGGGCTTGGGGGCAGAAGGAGAAGGGGACGACAGAGGATGAGATGCCTGGATGGCATCAGGGACTCGATGGATGTGAGTCTGAGTGAACTCCGAGGGATGATAATGAACAGGGAGGCCTGGCGTGCTGCGATTCATGGGGTCGCAAAGAGTCGGACATGACTGAGTGACTGAACTGTACTGATTGACATCTTTGAGGACTGTTTTTGATCTGTACTGCCAAACCCACCTGTCCAGATGCCATTAGAGAAGTTAATAGACATGTAAGGTAAAAGGAGTTGGGCAATTTTGTCCCCCTCTTGAACTGCCATAGTATCTGAGATGACATCATAATTTGAATTTCTCCCTTATCATCTGAATCAGTTATTCCAGGGTGAACAGTAATTTCTTTAGAAGTCAAAGTACATCGGCCAAGTAAAAGGCAGAAGGTTTGTGGGGGTAGAAAGAGTATCCACCTCATTAGTTTAAGTGTGACCTTATATACTTCTCAACTAGCTGTTGAGAATGATAAAAAGAATACCTCAACGTTATAAGAAGTCTATTAGGCCCTTTCCCAACACATACATCCTGAGATAACTTTGGTACAAGATTAGCCAGGGACAACAGGTTCCAGACAATGTCTCTATGCAAGATATACTGCTGCTGTGTAAGCAGGGGTACAAGTCTTGAGATATAGGTTCCCAGGCAAGATTTGTTACAATTATAATCACTACCATAGAGTCTAAGAAAAGAATTTCCATGAGTAAGATATTGGGCTGTGTAATCATTAGTTCTGGACCTAAAGAGGTCAGTGCTCTGGCAAGATAGGGTTAGAGTTAGGCTTGAACAGGGACTCTGGTATACGTGGTATTTTGGATAAAGGGACTCAGGGCCTATTGAGGTTGAGACCTATTGAGTTCGGTAAATACTAAGACATGGGTCAAAAGGCTGGAAAGCCCCATCTTTTCTCTGCTTTATTTTACCATTTGTTTAAAGCTCAGGGACATTTGGTTTCATGCCAATGAATAGAGGCTTGCTCTCAAACAGTGGTTAAATGAAATCTTTAGTCCCCTAATAAAGGTCGTTTTGATTTAGAAATTTGGCACCGGGTCAAAGAAAATGTTGACCAAGTCACCAGGCAGGGAAAAAAATATTCCATTTGATTTCTGACCCATATTGGCTCCCATTAAAGCTGTAATTCTGCCATTTCAAGTAAATTCTAGCCCTCCCAATATTTGACAACAGAACACTTAAGATAAAATTTTACAAAGGCCCAAGTAGAACATAAAATATTTCAAAATTTTCCTGCTAGCCCTGTCCAGCTGCTTCAAATGCTCCTCCTCTGCCAGCAGGCACAAATCCAGAAGACTCTCCTTGGTTAGAACCAAATGATTCTGACAACGACTGTCCTAAGATGTTTTTTAAAGGTTCTTCAGACTGCCCTCCTGCAAGCTCCTGCTTTGAGTTTGCCCACAGGGTCAGAATTCAATTTGATTGTCACTGAAAGAAAAGGTGTGGCTTGGTAGTTTTGACACTACTCCGAAGGCCTCACCAGCAACCTGTTACTTATCTAAGTAGAGAACTGGATGTAACTTCACGTGGGTGGCCCCACACCCTAAGAGTAATTGAGAAAGCAGCTTTATTAGCACCTGAAGCTTTAAAAATAATTAATCGATGAAATCTTACTGTCCTGACTTCTCATGATGTGAATGGAATCTTAAATTCTAAGGTTAATATTTGGATGACAGACAGTAGGCTTCTTAAATATCAGTCATTGTTGTGAGAAGGACCAGTAACTAAGCTTAAAGTTTGTGGACATTTAAATCCTGCCACTTTCCTTCCTGAGAAGGAAAATGAAACACCTGATCATGATTGCTCCAGATTTCTAACTTTAAACTATGCAGCTTGGGAGGATCTAATGGATAGCCCATTAGACAATCCTGACATGGAAATATTTACAGATGGCAGTTCCTTTGTCCGGATGGAAAGCATGAAGCAGGTTACACCGTGGTGACTGCTGAACATGTTTTAGAAGCAAAATCTCTCCCCCAGGAAACCAGTGCTCAGTTAACAGAGCTTGTGGCTCTGACCCGAGCTCTAGAGTTACGCAGAGGGCAGCAAGTAAATATCCACATGGATTCTAAGTATGCCTTTTTGACTACATGCTCATGCTGCAATATGGAAAGACGGTTTAAAACAGCAACAGGAGAACCTATTAACCATTTCGGAGAGATTGACAGACTTTTAACTGCTATATATTGTCCTAAAGAAGCAGCTGTTATGCATTGCAAAGGGCACAGCGGGGATGGGAGTAAAATAGCTGCAAGTAATCAGCTGGCCGACAGTCAAGCCAGACAAGCTGCACTTTAAGAAATGCCTTCACTACAGACACCCTTGATCTGGACAGGTCCTGTAGAACAGGAAAAATCACAATATACTGAGCAAGAATTAGAAAGCTACACGAGGAACTAAGATTATGGATAAACGATGGTTACAGTCCAAGGATGGACGACTAATAAATCCTGAAAATGCTTAATAGAAAATTCTTAAGGGTTTACAGCAGAGTTTTTATGTGGGTGCAGAGAGTACTTACCAAACGGCATCTTGTTTGTCTGAAGGTAAAAATGTAATGAAAATTGTAAAGAACATTATTAAAAGGTGTGAAGATTGTCAGGAAAATAACCCAAAGACTGAAAAGCTAGCAAAATCAGGATTACAATGAAGTGGAAAGTATCCTGGAGAAGACTGGGAAATTGATTTTACTCATATGCAAAAGCTAATGGGTATTCTTGCTTACAAGTTTGGGTGGATACTTTTACTGGATGGATCTTTGCATGGTTCAGCAACGACCTTTCATGCTCTTCTGAACAAGAAGTTCTTGGCACAGACTCATATTTGCAAAAAAAAAAAAAAAAAATAGCACTTACTCTCCTCTGCGACAGAGGCTCTCTGAATTACAGGCTTTGCTATAACAAGTTTCTGACGCTGATGGTTTCTCCATCTTTCCAGTTTTAAGAAATCCTGACACTCAAGGGCACATAATACCTCAATATGACAGCATTAATCTTTTTTTACATGCAACAAATGAAAAGGGCTGTAACTATGTATGGTCCACATTCGCCTGTCACTAAAGAGCTTCTAAATGTTGTGTCATCTTCTACTGGAAATTTTATTTCCTATGATTGGTGAACTTTAAGAAAAGCTCTCCTTAAACCAGGAGAATATCTTCAATGGACAATGTGGTTTCATGATATAGCCAGAGATCATGCTAACAAGAATGCTCGAGCTGACACTCCCTCAAACCAAATTACTTTTGAAATGTTAACTGGCGCCAGACAATTTGATACCATAGAAGATCAGATATAATGCCCTCCCTTATTGCATGAACAATGGAAAACAGTGGTCCTTGAAGCTTGGTATCAAATTACTCCTCAAAAGAGCCTACAGGTGGCTACACTAATACATTACAAGGACCATGTCAACGTTATGCTGGTTTTTAGCTAGATTAGAAACTGCTATTTCCCGTACTGTAATCGGAGAAGAAGCCAATAAACAGCGAGAGAAATTACTCGCTTATGAGAATGCAAATCTGGAATGTCAACGAGCTATCGTTCCAATTCGTGAGACTGGGACTATTATTATTTGAAGGCTTGTTGCAATCTAGAATCAGAAACTCAAAGGATGCTAATGCTAGCTAAGACAATGGATGCTGCCTTCTAGAAAGGGAAATGAGGGATACTTTACATGTGGAGATAAAAACCATTTAGAAAGGGACTGCCCTAAGAAGGCTAATAAAAAACTTGGAAGAATCTGCCCTTGCTGCCATAAAGGAATGCATTGGGCCAAAGACTGTAAATCTAAATTTGATATTGAAGGAAAACCTATTCCGGGAAACTCCAAACAAGGCACCCCTCCCCCACCCCTCACCCAGGTCCCCTACAACAAAACCAGGGGCAACTTCTATCTTTTCCCTCAAACCCTCCACATCTGGCAGTGTTGCCGTGGATATACCAGCCCTAAATGATTTTTCCCTTTACCCTCAAGCAGTCCCTTATAGAGTACCTACTGGACTTTTTGGACCCCTGCCCTCACAAACCTTCGGTCTTTTACTTGGCCAATCTAGTTTGACTTCTAAAGGAATTACTGTTCACCCTGGAGAAATTGACTCAGATTATAAAGCAGAGATTTAAATGATCATGCCATCTCAGATTCTATGGCAATTCAAAAGGGGGTCAAAATTGCTCAATTACTTCTTTTGCCTTACATTTCTATTAACTCCTCTAATAATGTACAGACAAGCATATTTGACAGATGAAAAACAATCCTTCTGGACATCATTGGTATCTCAATATGTCTGATCAAATATAAATATCAGAATTAATGGTTCAAGATTTTCTGGTCTCCTCGACACTGGATCTGATATGACTATTATTTCCAAACACTTATGGCCCCAAACCTGGCCTATACAAAAAATCTCTTGCCAAATTACAGGAATTTCTCAAACCAAAGTACAAGAAATTTGTCAAAATATTCAAATCTACCTATATGAAGGACCAAAAGGCCAGCCTGCAACATTAGGACCTTATGTGATAGATGCACCCCCTTAACCTAATAGGAAGGGACTTACTTATGCAATGGCAGACTCAGATATGCATTCCACATTTTTCCTAGGGGCCACTGCTCATTTAGCAAACAAAGCAATGATTAAAATACCTTGGAAGAAGATGAGCCTATTTGCACAGAACAATGTGAAAGAAAAATTACAGGCTACTAAAGAACTTATAGACACACAAGTAGAATTAAAACATATTGAGGAATCTTACTCTCCTTGGAACTCTATTTTTGTTATAAAAAGAAATCTAACAAATGACATCTCCTAACAGACCTTAGAAAAGTTAATGCATCTATGAATCCCATGGGTGCACTACAACCAGGGATCCCACCCCCTACTACTGTTCCTCAAAGTTGGCACATTATTATTACTGATTTACAAGATTGCTTTTTAAATATACCTTTACACCCTTTAGACGGAGAGAGATTCACTTTCTCTCTCCCTTTTTCTAATCACATCGGGTCTCATAAAAGATTTCAATAGACTGTGTTAACTCAAGGTATACTTAACAGTCCTATTTGTCAAAATTTTGTAGCCAAGGCTTTACATCCAATCTGACAGCAAGTCCCTCATGCATATATCATTAGTAATATAATGTAACTACAAAAGGAGAAGTGATATTTTTGACACTGAATGGTCATGATATTCTTTAGACTCCAGAAAAAACTGATTAAAATAAAATCTTTTTGAAATTCCAAAACCAGTTCTTCTTACATGTGCAGTTAGGAAAAGGTTAACTTGTTAAAATACTTTTTGGAGCTCCAATTCTGTCTGGGAAACAAAAACAGGCCTAAGAAAAACCTAAAGTTAACTCTTATCATGTCCTTGGGATACACAGCCCACTCTATCTGGGACTCCAGCCATAAACACATTGGTGGAACTCAGAAAAAAAAAAAAGTATACACACACACACACACACACACACACACACATATATATATATACCAAAAGATATTGTAAATATCAAGTGGAAAACTATGTCTGTCTATCTAAAATTATCTATGTCTCAATGTATGTCTTTGTTTTTGGATAATATGAAATTAATGAGCTCTATTTAAATTCAAGTTCATGTGAACTGAAAAATATTCAACATTAAATATAATGTTTATTTAAATATAAATATAATTGATTGCTAATCTAATTAAGATATGTCTTCAATCATTATATAATACTTTTATTGTGCCTAGATTTAAGGTAAACTAAGTTTGTCAACAAAAAAGTAACTCACTATGTGTGTGTGTGTGTGTGTGTGTGTGTGTGTGTGTGTATATATATATATGTATATGTATGTATATGTATGTATGTATATGAGTGAAGTCTTTCAGTCCTGTCTGACTCTTTGCGACCCTGTGGATGTAGCCTACCAGGCTTCTATGTCCATGGGATTCTCCAGGCAAGAATACTGGAGTGGGTTACCATTTCCTTCTCCAGGGGATCTTCCCAACCCAGGGATTGAAGCCAGGTCTCCCATATTAG
>CAKJTW010000552.1:0-42640 GCA_917880005.1 Nanger dama | reverse complement strand
AATGTGTAGATTTTGATCATGTATTGAAATTATGGGGATCTCTTGCTGCTGCTGCTGTGCTAAGTCACTTCAGTTGTGTCTGACTCTGTGCACCCCATGGACTGCAGCCTACCAGGCTCCTCTGTCCATGGGATTTTCCAGGCAAGAATACTGGAGTGGGTTGCCATTGCCTTCTCCATGGGGATCTCTTGATGACTCAAATATCCTTATATCCAAATGTATGAGAAAAAGGAGTTGTTAGGAAAAGGACTTGTAGACAGAGGATCTCAGATCCTATCACAGAGGAAATCAGTCCACTGCTCATTTCCAAAGCCCTGTGATGTCTGGATGGCATCACGGACTCGATGGACGTGAGTCTGAGTGAACTCCGAGAGATGGGAGGCCTGGCGTGCTGTGATTCATGGGGTCACAAAGAGTCGGACACAACTGAGCAACTGGACTGAACTGAACTGTGGTGTCCGTTGGACATGAATTTGAACAAATTCCAGGAGATAGTGAAGAACAGAGGCAGGCAGCAGTCTGACACAACTTAGCGACTGAATACAACAATGGTGTCTGTATTAATTACTGCCTTTGAACCACACTCTGGTCAATCAGCAGCACTGAGTATTTCTCAGTGTTTATTCTCATGATCATTTTGAAAAATACTTGTTTTGCTACTTGAAAATTTACATCTTACAATGGCTGAGAAAAGTGTTTTTCTTTTCAGCGGTTTTTAGTTTCTTGATCTACAAATGGTGTTGATTATATCTGACTCAGACTTTTCCACTGAACCCTTAGGTAAGCTTCATATTTTAAAATCAAATATTTTAAAATTAAAACTTTTTCCCTTCTTGAAACTTGCCCCAAATTTAATATTTCATCACTCTTGGAGCATTTTCCTCCTCTTACTTCTTTAACACTTGCTATCTGTAATATTCATTCATCTTACTACATTTTTTTAATATTTTTACCCTATTGTTCGAATGAATACATAGGGAATCTTATATTCTCAAGACAAAGTAAAGTTCCTAGAAAAGTCTACCTAGTGCAGTGTTTGTCAAATTTTGTTTAAAAAATCACTGTGACTCTATAGGGAACTTAGACCATTCTATAAGAAAAAGTAAGGAGGTATGCTTTTTTAAAGATTTTGACAAGCAAGAAAATTGGTTATTACCTTAATAGTATTTATGAACTCAAAATTTAACCTTCCTTTCCCCTGGAAACAAAGAAAAAATAATAACCCACTAACTAAAAAAGAAAATGAAGCTCACCTTAAAATAATTTTTGACTTAAAATTAGTTTTATTAAAATTTTGCTTTTTCTTTATTTTTTAAAAATTGAAGGAAACTTACTTTACAATGTTGTGTTGGTTTCTGCCATACAACATTGCAACTCAGTTATAATTTAAAGACTTTTCTCTTTAAGAGTAGTTTAGATTCAACAAAATTGGAAGGAAGTACAGAGATTTTCTGTATATACTTTGTCACCACACATGTACTGCCTCAGCATTATTAACATCCCCCACAAAAGTGAAACATTTGTTACATTTAATGAACCTAAACTGACACATCATTATCACCCAAAGTCAGTAGTTTGCATTGTGGTTCACTCTTGGTTTTGTACTTTCTATGAGTTTGGATAAAGATATAATGACATGTATCCATCATTATGCCACCATAAAGAGTACTTTTACTAAATAAGAATCTTTCACTAAAAATCCTCTGCTCTCTGTTTATTCTTCTTCCCCATCCCCATAAGCCCCTGGCAACCACTGATCTTTTTTATTGTCTCCATAGTTTTGCTTTTCCCAGAATGTCAGGTATTTAGAATCACAGTTTGTAACCTTACAGACTGGATTCTTTTACTTTAGTAATATGCATTTAAGCTTCTCCATGTTTCTTTATGGCTTACAATAGCTCACTTGCTTTTAGCACTGAATAATATTCCATTGTGTTGATACACCACAATTCATTTATGAAGCATATTGTGGTATCTTCCAAGTTCTAGCTATTAGGAATTGGTTCTCAAACATCCCTATGCAGGCTTTTGTATGAACAATATGAAGGAGTGAGATTCCTGGATTATATGGCAAGAGGATGTTTAGTTTTGTAAGAAAGTGCCAAACTGTTCTCCAAAGTGCTATACCATTTTGTAGTTCCAGCAGCAGTGAATAAAAGTCCTTTTTGTTCTACATCCTCTCGAGCAATGGATACTGTCCATGCTCCACATTTTGGCTGTTCTAATAAATGTGTAGTGGTGTCTTCCTGTTGTTTAATTTGCATTCTCCTGATAGTATATGACTTGGGCCATCTTTTCACCTATTTTCCTTTTAAATATGTTCTTTGGTGAGATATCTGTTAAAGTCTTTGTCCTACTTTTTAATCAAGTCATTTGTTTCCTTATTATTGAGTTTTTAATGTTCTATTTTGAATAATAATTCTTTATCAGGTATGTGTTTTGCAAGTGTTTTCTCTGAGTCTGTGTTTCCTGCTCTCATTATGTCGACACTGATTTTCAAAGAGTACTAAAATTTTTAATTTTAATGAAATCCAGCTTATTATCTCTTTCATGGCTCATGCTTTTGGTGTTATACCTGCAAAGGCATTGCCACACCCAAAATCATCTAGGTTTTCTCATATGTTATCTTATAGGAATTTTAAACTTTTGTGTTCTACATTTAGGTCTGTGATCCATTTTGAATTAATTTTTGTGAAGAGTGCAAGATCTGTGTTTTGACTCCTTTTTTTCTTGCAGATGTTTAGCTGTTAGAGCACCAACTGTTGAGAACACTCAGTTTGCTCCACTGTTCTTTTGTTTCTTTGTTAAAGATCATTTGACTCTATATATTTATATAGGCTGATTTCTGTAGGTTCTCTATTCCATGCCATTGGTCTATTTAGCTTTTCATTTACAATACTGCCTTGAGTACTATAGCTTTACAATAAATCTCATAAGTCTGGTGGAGTCAGTCCTTCAACTTTATTCTTCTCCATTAATATTGTATTGGCTCTTCTGAGTCTTCTGTCTCTTCATGTAAACTTTAGAATTTGTTTGTTGATATCCATATGATAACTTGCTTCAACTTTGATTGGAACTGCTTTGAATCTATAGACCAAGATGGAAAGAACTGACATATTGACAATATCAACTCTTCCTATGTATGAACATGTAATATCTCTACTTAGTTTTTATTTGATTTTATTAAGATTTTGTGGTTTTATTCATATAGATCTTGCACATGTTTTATTGGTTGTATAACTATTTCTTTCCAGGATGCTAATATGATTGGTATTATGTGTTTGATTTCACATTCCATTTGTTCATTACTAGTTTATATGAAAGATTGATTCTTGTACATTAACTTTGTGTCCTACAAACTTGGTATAATCTGTTATTATTCTGAGCATACTGTTTGTCAGTTCTTTCAAATTTTCTATAGATATCATCTGTGAACAGAAATAATTTTATTTTTTCCTTTCTAATCTGTAAATTTTTATATCTTTTTCTTGTCTTTTTTTAGGTAATTTAATGTATTCATAATGTTTTTATTAAAAATTAATGAATATATGCAAAATAATAAAACAATGAACAAAGATGAAAAATTTTGGAAAAGTATGCTATAGTAATTGAAGGTATCAATACTTTCGTGGACATCTTAGTTTATCCTTAGTCCTTTGAAATATTCTGAGTTTTGAGAATTATCTATTAGCATAACTACTTTTCCTTTTTTTTGATTTTTTTAAATTTATTTATTTTTTAAATTACAATACTATATTTGTTTTGCCATACATTGACACGAATCAGCCATAGGTGAACACAATCTCCCAATGCCGAAGCCCCCTCCCACCTCCCACCCCACATCCTCTACTTGAATCATCCTGTGCATCAGCCCCATGCATCCTGCATCCTACATTGAACATAGATTGGCACTTTGTTTCTTACAAGAAAATATACACGTTTCATTGCCATTCTCCCAAACCATCCCACCCTTTCCCTCTCCCTCAGAGCCCAAAAGTCCACTCTATACCTCTGTGTCTCTTTGTTGTCTCACATATAGGGTCATCATTACTGTCTTCTAAATTCCATATATATGTGTCAGTATACTGTATTGGTGTTTTTCTTTCTGGCTTACTTCACTCTGTATAATCGGTTCCAGTTTCATCCATCTCATTAGAACTGAGTCTTGTCTTATTTCACTAACTAAACTATCCAGTATAATGTAGAAAAGGAGTTGTAAGAGGGACATTCCTGCCCTAAATTTGATCTTAGTTGCATATCTTTGAGTTCCTCACCATTAAATATGATATTAGCTGTAGATTTTATAATGATATGCTTTATAAACCTGAACAAATTCTCAGTGACTTTTTAGTAATGCAAATAAAAATAAATTTTGTTGTTTTTGTTGTGTTGGTCACTATGTTGTATCTAATTCTTTGCAACCCCAAATGTCTTTGAGATTTATTTAATGTGTAAGATGAAGAAATTGGGGCTTGAGTGAAGATGGTTAAACAACCATATCTAAAAAATGTCCATCGATTAATCAGTATCAATCTAGAGAGATGTCATTTTGTGGGAATATGGAGTTTTACACATTGTCACTTTTATCCAATATTCTTATCAGTATGTTAACTAACCAAAGATAGCTTATTGAAACTGTAGTTGTATATAACTATGAAGAAATATATATTTATTTCAAGTAAGGACATCCATGTTGATTCCCCAGGTTTGTTAGGTACCTTGTCAGACATTTTACTGGCTACAAAGGTGAAATATGATCACTAACCTTGATGATGATACATTTCTTAGAAGATAAAAGAAATGTAAGTGAGGCAAAATGTGCCAGGTTATGAAGTGTACTTTTTCTTGCCTCCACATTTGCCATTTTCTCTTTCTTACCACCCAGAGATGTTGGATTCCACCTCTTTTTTCAAAATTGCCAAGCACTTTCCCACCTCAAGAGTTTTGAACGAGATATTTTGTTTCCGAAAAGTACTCTTTACACTCATCCAAGCCCTTGGTGCCTGCCACATATACCAGCCCTACCAAAACACACTCAAGTGTCCACATGTTCACATGCATGCTTTAGATCTATTCTAGACATTTTCTAGAGCTTGCATAAAATATCAGAAGTCATTTATTTCTAGTATTTACTATCCTAATACTCTGCCCTTTTTCTTCATAGAATTTATCATTATACCTGATATTTTTAACGCATGTGCTTGTATATATTTATTTTATGTATGGCTTCTGTATGATCAAAGAAAGCAGAAAATAAGCTCATTTTGTTTTTCACATCATGACCAATAATACGGCCAGATCTCTGTAGATGACACATTTGCTATATGAATATATTTATAAAAATTATAATATCTACTCCCTGGCTGAAGAAAGATGATGCTTTTATCAAAGTGTAACATTGGACTGAAACTTGATGGTTGTGTAGGGTTTTTATAGACCAAATATTGAGGAAACTAATAATCCTACTATGCTTTGTGCTATCTAGCCCATGGTTCAAGTATTTCATAGAGTTCTGACTGACACTTTCAAAAATGGACATTGATAAGGAGGAGTGTATAGAAAGAAAAGCAACCAGATAGTAGAGCACAAATATATCAGACATGACATTGTTGAAGTAACTGAATGCTTAGCCTGAAGAAGAGGGAGACATGTGATCACAGTCCTCTATAATTTTACTCATATAGGAGAGAGATTAAAATCATTTTTTGAATCCTCAGACAGAGTTTAACATAAGGCAATGGGTAGAAATTACTGGGAGGCAGAATTGGGTTCAATATGTTAAGATTTCTCTGAAGATTATAGTGAGAAAATACAAAAAAAAAAAAAAAGTATTCTGCTGTTATGTTTTGGGATCCTTGAACTAAGGATTCTTATGGGGACTATCTAATCTTCTGCCTAAAAGTTATAAACGGAAGAACTGAACTTCGTGAAAGATACAAACAGGTGACTTCTAACCCTTATTGATTCAGAGTGGCAGAAGTGGGATTCATGCCTTGCCTTGTCTTCTCACTTATAAAATAAACACGATGATAATAATAGTAATAATAGCAACACTAGTAACGATAATCCTAGGAGCTGCTGGGAGAACTGCATGAGAAAAAACGCTTTACAAAACACTGTTATGTATAACAGGGAATGTAGAGAAGTAACAGCAACAATGGTAACTGACATGTGTGGCTGTTGTTTAGTTGCACTGAGAAAGTACCTATAAACTCGTCCCAGTTACTCACACTTGCACAAACAGAGATTGTGTATTTCACAAATAGTAATTGACCCATGATGTGGTGATTAAAAAATTAAACAGAGTAGGTGGAACTTGATTTTAGTGACAGTTTGTCATTAAGTAATTATGTTACTTAGCCTCATGGATTGTTTATGTAGTTGGGAATAAGAGCTATTCATTAATATTTTGTCTGTTTTATTTTAGTTACCTATTTTAGGTTTGCTAGTCTGTTTTTCTCCTTAAAGCATAATTCTCTGATAGAAATGAATGTTTTAAATTTTAGAGTCATTTTAAATGTGAATCTAAAGAGCCAGAAAATGAATCCTAGGACTGGGGGATTGGTATGGGACAAATTTATGCAAATGAAATACATAGATTAGTTTGGAGGGAGTAGAGTGCCTTAAGAACAGAAATTATGAAACAAGGGAAGCAATCAGTTTTGAGAAAAGTATCTTTCTTGTTGGGCAAAAGACAATATGACTTCTTACGGATAAGGAATTCTGTGGTTGTATGTAATTTGTATCTATTCTCTTGCCTAGTAGAAACTAAATATGAGCATGGGAGTCCTCTCCTTCCTTAGCGTTTTAAATGAGCTTAAAATCAAGATTGCCAGGAGAAATATCAATAACCTCAGATATACAGATGACACCACCCTTATGGAAGAAAGTGAAGAGAAAATAAAAAGCCTCTTGATGAAAGTGAAAGTGGAGAGTGAAAAAATTGGCTTAAAGCTCAACATTCAGAAAATGAAGATCATGGCATCCGGTCCCATCACTTCATGGGAAATAGATGGGGAAAGAGTGTCAGACTTTATTTTTTGGTCTCCAAAATCACTGCAGACGGTGACCGCAGCCATAAAATTAAAAACACTTACTCCTTGGAAGAAAAGTTATGACCAACCTAGATAGCGTATTCAAAAGCAGAGACATTACTTTGCCAACAAAGGTCCGTCTAGTCAAGGCTATGGTTTTCCCTGTGGTCATGTATGGATGTGAGAGTTGGACTGTGAAGAAGGCTGAGTGCCAAAGAACTGATGCTTTTGAACTGTAGTGCTGAAGATTCTTGAGAGTCCCTTGGACTGCAAGGAGATCCAACCAGTCCATTCTGAAGGGAATCAGCCCTGGGATTTCTTTGGAGGGAATGATGCTAAAGCTGAAACGCCAGTACTTTGGCCACCTCATGCGAAGAGTTGACTCATTGGAAAAGACTCTGATGCTGGGAGGGACTGGGGGCAGGAGGAGAAGGGGACGACAGAGGATGAGAAAGCTGGATGGTATCACTGACTCGATGAACGTGAGTCTGAGTGAACTCCGGAAGTTGGTGATGGACAGGGAGGCCTGGTGTGCTGCGATTCATGGGGTTGCAAAGAGTCGGACATGACTGAGCTACTGAACTTAACTGAAATGAAAATTTTCTTGCTGGAACATAGGTAATGGTTGTGCAGGAGCATGATGGGGAGGTTCTGGTATAAGAGGATTCCTGAGAACATTAACAAAGTGCCAAAAGTTTTAATCCACAGGTCTTCTCACTGTGATTCTCCTCCAGGCCGGTTACTGAACCACAGATAAGTCATTGATCACAGGAAAAAAAAGAATGACTTGATATTTAAATAAAATTGGATTAAACAAACAAGAAGAAAGAAAAGGGGAAGATCATTGATTATCGTTGATCTATTTTGTGTGAGAAACCATTTAGGAAATTTATCTTCAGAACATCTTTATGACTTAAGTATCACCTTATCATTCATAATAAGAGGAAATTGAAGTTCAGAGAGGTTAAAACTTGCCCCAAAGTCATGCTGCTACTGAGGAACAGAGGTAAAATTTAAGCAAAGAGTTGCTCACGCTGCTCTTACCACATATTATTAAAATAAACTATTATTTCAATATTTTAACAACTATGCACAGTTGTAATATAAATTTCAATTGTTACAAAAGTAATGAACTAATTTTTATTTCTGAATTAAACAGAATATTAAAAAAATAATGCTTTGGACTATAAAACCACTACCAAAGGATAGCTTATAGCCTAGTAGCAGAATGATCTAGTTGCTAATCAGGGTACAAGACAGAAAAAATATATTCAGCAAACTAATATTTTTTTATTTTTACTTCATCCCCAATCTGGTTATTTGTATCAAAGGCAAGTTATAGTGTTATTATTGGCTATAAATCTTATTAAATCTGAAATGTATCTAAATAATCAAGTTTTAGTCCAAAATCATGAATTTACAAGTTAAGAAGATGGCGCTCAGAGAAGATAAATACTTTGAACACAGTGACACCAGCCATTATAAAATCAGCACGAGAACTCTGAAAAGCATGTGGCAGACACTTTTCTAGGCACTGGGCCTGTAGTGGTGAATGATAAAGGCAGCGACACTGCTCAGCTAGATACTGTAGTTTACTGATGAGTGCAGGGAATTAACATGAAAGAATCTGAAAGTATAAAAGAAATATGCCACACACAAATTAAGTGAAAAAACATTCCTGCAGATAAAACCTCATGCATAATGAGCCTTTAGGTGAGAGCAAATTGGCATGTCTCAAGAACAGAAAGAATGTTTTATGTCTTGAGTGTGTTGGTCTAAAGGACAGAGCAATTAAACAAGGTTAGAGGTAGACTAAAGCCAGATTACCTGAGTTTTCATAAGCCAGAGTCTGAAATTAATTTACAATTTATTCTCAATGCATTAAGACACTTTAAATGTTTTAAAGTAGAGAAAACATGACTCTGTTTACAATATATACAGACTATGTGGGGTATTGTGTGAGAGAATGGACCAACTATAGCAGGAAGGCGATTTAGGAGGTTCTGTGACTTCTAGGGGGTGGATGATAGTAGATCAGTAGGTAGGAATGGCAGAAACAGGAGTGAAGAAACCTGGGCAGGTTTCATATAGGATTTGATAGCAGAGTCAGCAAATCCTGCTTGTGAATTTTATGCCTAAAGAGAAGGAAAGGGGAGAAGAAACAAGGATTACTTGAGGGGGGAAGGGGGTGCTGTGGGGATTGAACAATAATAGTAGGGTTGGTTTGGTGTTGGAATAGTTAGCTAGTGGAGATGAAACAGACAAAGAGGAGGAGTGTGTGGGATGGGGAAGGTATTGAGTTCTGTTTTGAAGATGGTAAATTTGAGATGAATATTAGAAATCCCTTAGAGAGATTCTCCTGGTGATGGGGGAAGAGGTCAAGGCTAGAGATACAGTTTGGGAGTCATTATCATATAGATGAATTTGAGGCCATGGGAGTAGATGAGATTACCTATGGAGAGGAGATAAAGATCCCAGGAATGAGCCCTAAGGACTTCAAAATTTTGAGAGTAGCATTTTTCTTTAACTATATGTCTTTCTGTTTAACTAGTAGATTTAATTTCAGAAGTTTTCTCTTTTAGAGTAGTTATGTTAAAACAAAGAAATTATTATTTTCCCTTGAAATCTTCCCTAATTACCATGCCCCCAAAGGCCAAATATATAAGCTATAAGTAAGTTTAATAAAGGAATATAAGAATATACACTGTTATACAATTTGTTTGATTGTTGCTTTGAACTTGATAGCATTTCTATCTTTGGATATCACCTGTCATTCAGCCTTTGCTAATAATAGATAGTGATTGTGCATGCTATAATATCATTCCAAACTCAGATGGAGGCATTATGTTCTATGAACTGTATGCTCATGAGTTTAAATTCTGTCAAAAGTACAGCTAGGGAGTACCTTTGTCACTCAGCAATTGCAGTTCAGTATTACTCAAATCTTCTTTAAGCTTCTCATTGAATAGTACGATGGGGCCATTTCCATCCTAACTCCCAGTTCCGAAGCACAGGGTTATTATACTGTATCAATTCCAAGGCCTGCCAGCTGCAGGTTTGAAATAGCTGCACTCAGTGAAACCTAACTTTTAAATCCCCTGAAAGAGAGTTCAAACCTTTATTGTCCTAAAATAGACCAAGACAGTATGGCTCAGCAAGGGGTCTTCAGAATTACCATCTTCAGTGTTCTGTGTAGGAAATAAAAGTCCTAGAGAACTTTTCATGAGCAGGCTTTGGGCCTGAGGCTCTTGAATAGCGTCTTTTCTGTTTCTGTCTGTATACGTCAGGATTCATGATCACTTATCACCTTTACAGGAAGAAGGGACTACTTTCATGAAGTGGCAGGTCTGTTTTATGGGATGAGATATAAAAAGCGATTGAATCACAGATGCAGTTTATGATTGTTGGTAAAGGGACTGGTTGCTAATTTTTTAATTATCTAAAACATTGCATAAATAATAAACATTCCTATGATTGCGCAGGAGAGGCTGTGAGAGTAGAAAACCAAGCTGTATCCATTTCTAGCCAGATTTGTGGCCCTCAGCATACCCCTCATCCTCCCACCCTCAGCCAGCTCCTTTTTCTGACTTTTCACAAATCTACACACTTGTCTTACCTCTGGCTTTTCTTCTGTTCACCCCCAAGGCTTCATTCTGACTCTGATAGGAATTACTAAAATCACCTTCCTGGATTATAAATCTGGTTCTGAGCAAATGGAAGAAACTTTCCAGCCCCCTCAGAATTCCCTCCAGATTGGCTTCCTGTTCTGGCTTCTAATACCTGCATGGCTTCCATTATCTTTCCAGCCTTTATTCTCAACCAGCTTTGAGACTGACTTCTACTATCTGAGGACATTTTTGCTATCACCTGGCTCCTCTGGTCTAGAATCTCCCTGAAGCTTTTCAAACTCTGTGACATCCACTTCCTTCATCTTTAGCTTCCTTACTATAGCTAGATTCTCTGACTTAACTTAGTTTCATGGTTCTCCTGTCTCCTGAAGGTAAACCCAGTTTTATGTCTGACTCCAGAAAGTCAAAGTCCTACAGAGAGGAGAATAATTATCTTCATGTCCTTTGGAACATTCACCTCAATTCACTTTGAATGAAAATGAGAAGGTCCATAACAGTATTTCTCTAAAGAACAAATACTAATGCCATGCCTGATTTTCTATTACTTTCAGTAAAATAATTATCTAAATGGATGTTTTCATTTTACTATTCTTACCATTTTCATATTTTTAGATATGATTTAAGTGTTTCCTTTGAGGATTAACTGGCTTAAAACAAAATGTGTCTTAAGCATCTCATTTTTAAAATTCTTTTTACATTCTTTTCTCATTGACCTTTCCAAAGTAGAGGTGACGGCTTCTAGTACTTTTTCCATATTGACGTCTGATTTCCTGTGCCAGTTTTCAACGCCTTACAAGTAAAGAAGTTAATAAAGGAAAAAGAGGGAACTTTGATGCTGCCAACTCTTAAACAATTTAAGCTGTGACTTTACTAACCTTAAAGTAAATGAAGCCAGATCCAGTGGCTGCACGATCAAATGCTGTTACAGGATAATTTAGTCCAATTGAATATTACAGTAATGGGGGAAAATGAATTCTGTGCACATTGAAATTTCTGCTTCTGCAGGAGAATTAAACTGCTGAATGCCCATGTTCCCCACTGAAAGTATCTCAAATATACCTTAGCCTGCTGTGTGAATGTGAAGGTCAAGTCTTTCTAGAATAGTTCTCCCAACTGGAACTACCCATTTTTCCCGTTCTTAAAAGTTTGTATTATCTGAATAGTTTTGAAGAACTAGTGTAATTTTACAAACGAACTATATTAGAATACATATCATTGTTTTCTTTATTTAGCTTTATGTTTCCAAGGATGCTACAGAATTTTCCATTTTACTGACATGCAACTAAAGTCCAAGCAATGCTGATTTACAAAGCCAACGAGAATCTGTGTAAATAATTCTTAACTTTCCTTCTATGTAGTGAATACTAAGTTTTATAATTTTATGGACATATCTTAGGTCCAAAAACACATGTAGAAAATATGTGGGAAAAAAACTTTTGAATGTTTATCTCATGATCAAGTAAACATATACATTATTTACTACTCTTACCGATGCTGGACAAGAAGCTATGAGCACAAAAAAGGTATCTATCTTGAGGTAGCATATAAAATGGAAAACTTTAAACATGATCACTATTCACTAAGGTACCAGAAAGTTCAGGCCACAGAAATTAAATTAAAAGGAAAATTTCGTATTCACATGGTAGGGAGATAACGGTAAGAAGGCTGGGAGGAGAGTGGGTAGGACCTGAGGTAAGTCCAGAAGAATAATAGAACTAAAAATTTCAAGGGAAAATCTGATAAAGGGGAAGAACAAATTATAGAGAATAATATTTAATCTAAGATTGAATTTTCTTAGTTCATTCACAGTCACAGGGTTATTTTTTATATTTTGAAAAAGAGAGAGAAAAATTCCAGATATCCCTCCAAAATTCACATCTTTGATAGTTACGTAACCCAGCAAACAAAAGTCACCCAACACATTTGTTTCTAAATGATGTAATTCCTTCTGGACTGCACCTTTATTTGTCATCAAAGCATTTCCATCAAAAATTGCTGAATTATTAGTATGTGCATGTGTACGGTGCAAAATTGCTTCAGTCGTGTCCACTTCTTTGCGTTCCATGGACTGTAGCCCACCAGGCTCTTCTGTCCATAGGATTCTCCAGGCAAGAATAATGGAGTGGGTTGCTGTGCCCTCCTTCAGGGGATCTTTCCGACCCAGGGATTCAACCCATGTCTCTTACTGTTCCTGATTGGCAGGCAGGTTCTTTACCACTAGGGCCACCAAGACATTACTAGCAGATGTTGCCCCAAAACCTGTAAAAGGGCAACATTTGTATGATAATTTCCCCTTGTTGATGGAGACTATGTTAATCAAACACTTGTATGAGACACAGTGTGACTAAGAACTTCTTCCTTTAGGATGTTAACTTATGTTGCTTCCCAAATCCTAGAATACATCTCTGATTTTGCACTGACTACTTGTTCAGACTATGTCCTTTTCATCCATTCCTCCATCCATCCATTATTCTGTACAGTCTTTTACTGAGCACCCACTCTTTGCCTAACACCATGCTAGGTTCATAAAAGCATGTAAAAGAAATATTCAAAAATGTCCTTCACCTTATAATGACTTCATCACATTATTAAAAAATACACTTTATTAAAAAATTCATATCAGGTTCTCCTTTTTTTCCATTCTATTTTCAAGCACATGATGATGATTAATTTTTCTGGGTATTATTGCTCTAAAGTTTTCTTAGTTTCATTACATCTACTTACCACCTTGCTTACTTGCATCATAATTTAGGATTGCCTAATCTCTCATTTTTGTCTAGAAGCATCACTCTGTACACATTATTTAAGCAACAGAAATCTCTCCTTAAGGCCTTCACTTCCTGCTTCTGCTTTTTTTTTTTTTTTTTTTTTGCCTCTTTTCACTCTCTGGAGAAATATGTGCCCCAATCCATTTATAGTTAGATGCTTACAATTAAAATGCCACTGTCCTTGTTAAGTTGCTTTACTGATATCTTTCTCTGCCAAAGCCATGATAGCTGTAAATGAGATTCAAGTCTCATTTTCTTCACAGACCAAACAAAAATCAAAATTTATGTGCACAATTGGTGGCCAATTTTCTTACTTCTGCAAACAAGATGCAGTCACATGTCGGGAGACACGTTCCCGTGATGCCTGTCTACATGGTGAGGATTTGCTGCCCTTTTCATCCCTTTTGTCCTCTGCAGTGCTCTACTGGCTCCCTTGACATCCTCATCATAATATAATCATCGTCGTTGCCATTAGACTCAGATCTTCAGAGTTTAACTGAGAAATTCAATTTGTTCAGGCACAGAAGCCTGTGACTATGTCACTTTCTGTATTAGCCAGGAAGGAGAATAAGGAAGAGAAAATGTGTAAATTGAAAAGAAACACTAAATGAAGTGTTTATTTAAACGTATTCTAAAATATGTTTGTCTACTTGACCTAACTACTGACTTAAACGCAATAAGAAGGCATTTTAACACCATTAGCATTTGGATTTCTGCCAGAGAAAGCTCCTTGCTTTATATCCCCTTAGGCTGTACTGATGAAACTACCTAAAAATGGGATTTAATAGCACTTAATTCATTTTAAATGCTTAAGCAACCAGTAAAGTATATCAGATGATGAAAAAAATAAGACTCTAGAGGTTAAAGAAAGTATTCCAGCAGGGACTTCCTTGCTAATATATAAAATGTGTTGTGTTTTCTCTTGGAGTCATGGTGAGGACTCGTCTTCCACCAGGCAGTGATTCTTGGCAAACACTGCTTTGTTCCAGCAGCAGTGATGCTGCTGCATGCATCAGAAAAAAAAAAAAGGATGTGTTTTTCCAGAACTTGCAGTCCAGTTACGACCACAGATTCGCCTGATGTTGGTGGTCTTGTGGTGGATGGTGTTGCAGACATTAAAATTCTCTCTACCCAATAAAATTAAGCAGTCCAAATTTTAGATGCAGACTGCTCAGGGACAAGATACTAAGTGCTGCTAAGTGTTTTGTTGAGAGACAGTGTTTAAGTAAACATTACAAATTATACTTGTCTAGTAAATAATGTGGACTGAAGCCCTTGAAAAATTTATTATTCATAATTTACATCATTTTGTCAGCTGAATCATGTAGCTTTTTTCTCAGAGAAATTGATGGAGGTATTGGTTTGAAAACTAGCAAGAACAGTAAGTGGTTTTTAAAGATGAAAACAAGGCCATGGCTTAAGACTCTTCCAGAATGAATCTCTGTCAGAAAAGGCCATCCAGAGAAGCAGTGCTTCTCACCACACCCTGCCCTGACAGTTTCGTTGGTGTTTGGTCCACTCAGCTTCAGCATCCTTGAAAGGATGAGGTGAGTTGAGGCCTTCTTTTATTGCATCTGCCCTGCTACTGCTACTGCTAAGTCACTTCAGTCATGTCCGACTCTGTGTGACCCCGGAGACGGCAGCCCACCCTGAGGACCTCAGTAGGAAAGATTGCCCAAGGATTGAGGGTTAGTCACTTGTGTTGACCTCTTAGTTAAAATCACTTAGACATAATCTTTAGTTGAAACTGTTTCTTTGCTGTCAGATCTCATGTATGTGTGTGTGTGTCCAAGTGCATGTGTGTATTTCTTTATGTAGTTAAGTGAAATAAATTTCAACAAAGAATTTATTTTCAGTTCTATCTGGAGAAATGAACAACTGAATCCAGTTCTTATTTCTTGACCTGTATAATGCCCTTTCTGTTTGAACTCTGGTTTCAACAGATAAGAGTATCTGGCTTCTGTTCATGAATGTGATCATTTATACAATGAATATTCCTTGTGCTCCATTTATGAGCCAGCACTGTGCTGGGTCCTAGAGAATGGGTGAAAATTCACGATTATAATGTGATAATGTACATATTTTGGTAAAAATGAGAATACAGTATATCAGAAACATAATGAAAAACACTTGTTTCAGCCTTTCAGTGAGGGATATGTTCCTGGAGGAAGCAACACTTTTGTTGCACATCTTAAAGTAGGAACTATGCAAGTGAAGAGGGAGAGTAAACAGAAGGAAAGATGTGTTTAAAGTCACAGTGAAGAAGGAGAGATCGTGCCAGGAAACGGCACTTTGTTGTGATCGCCTGGAGCCCAGCATTTGCACTGGGCTGAGGCAGAAAATGGGATATTAGAAAAGGTGAAAGATTCTGGCTTTGGTGGATGGAATAGATTTATCTGTGGCAGCAGAGACTAGAAAGCACTTTCTTAGATCTCTTTGTGGGTACAGGGAAATCAGTTTTCAGTTTTCTCATGTGTAAAATGAGGAAGTCAGACTCTACAATCACCGAATCCCTTTCCAGCTTTAAGATTCTGTGATTCTATGAATTTTTGTTGCCTTGCAAAAAAAAAAAAAGAAAATATTCATGAACACTTGACTCAATATTCTCTCCTGTAGTAAAAAACAAAACAAAACAATTTCATTATCCAAGATTGATATTTAGAAAATTGCTATGGTATCATACACGTGTCATACAAATCACATTCTTTAACTGTTAAAATAGTATCTATTGTTAGCATAAAGAGAAAAAATAACTACAAATATTTATTGTGATTTACAATTTAATTGTTCAAGAAAATGTGAAAATCCCTCAACTTGTACTTAAAGTTTCCTAGCAAACTAAACTGTTAGTTGAAACAATCAATTTGTTGTTATTCAGTAGCTCAGTCATGTCCAGCTCTATGGACTCCCTATGGACTGTAGCACACCAGTTTTACCTGTCATTCACCTTCTCCCAGAGTTTGCTCAAACTCATGTCCATCGAGGCAGTGATGCCATCCAACCATCTCATCCTCTGTTATCATTTTCACCTCCTGCCTTTAATCTTTCCCAGCATCAGGGTCTTTCCCAATGACTTGGCTGTTTGCATCAGCTGGCCAAACGAACTTCAGCTTCAGCAGCAGTCCTTTCAATGAATATTCACTGTTGATTTTCTTTAAGATTGATTGGTTTGATCTGGTTGGCAAAGGGATTCTCAAGAGTCTTCTCAAGCACCACAGTTTGAAGGCATCAATTCATTGGCATTCAGTCTTTTTTATTTTCCAACTCTCACATGCATACATGACTACTGGAAAAACCTTAGCTTTGACCATATGGACCTTTGTAGGTAAAGTAATATCTGTGCTTTCTACTGTACTGCCTAGGTTTGCTTTTCTTCAAAAAACAAGAGTCTTTTAATTTCATGGCTGCAGTCACTGTCCACAGTGATTTTGGAGCCCAAGAAAATAAACTCTGTCACTGTTTCCATTGTTTCCCCATCTATTTGCCATGAAGTGATGGGACCAGATAATATGACCTTAGTTCTCTGAATGTTGAGTTTAAAACCAGCATTTTCACTCTCCTCTTTCACATTCATCAAAAGGCTCTTTAGTACCTCTTTGCTTTCTGCCATAAGGGTGGTGTTATCTTCATATCTGATGTTATTGGTATTTCTTCTGGCAATCTGAATTCCAGCTTGTGCTTTATCCAGCCTGGTGTTTCACATGATGTACTCTGTACATAAGTTAAATAAGCAGAGTGACAATATAGAACCTTGGCATACTCCTTTCTCAATTTTGAACCAGTCCATTGTTCCATATCCAGTTCTAACTGTTGCTTCTTGACCTTCATACAGGTTTCTCAGGAGGTAGGTAGGGCGGTCTGGTATTTCCATCTCTTGATGAATTTTCTACCATTGTTTTGTGTATATGTGTGTGTGTGTGATCCATACAGTCAAAAGCTTTAGCATAGTCAATGAAGAAGAAGTAGATGCTTTTCCAGAATTCTCTAGCTTTTTCTATGATCCATCAAATGTTGGCAACTTAATCTCCGGTTCCTCTGCTTTTTCTAAATCCAGCTTGAACATCTGTAAGTTCTTGGTTTACATATTGTTGGAACCTAGCTTGAAGGATTTTGAGCATTACTTTGTTAGCATGTGAAATGAGTGCAATTGTGTGGCAGTTTGAACATTCTTTGACATCGCCCTTGTTTGGAAATAAAATGAAAACTGAACTTTTGCAGTTTTGTGGCCACTGCTGAGTTTTCCAAATTTTCTTGCATATTGAGTGCATCACTTTCACAGCATCATCTTTCAGGATTTAAAATGCTCAGCTGGAATTCCATCACCTTCACTTGCTTTGTTTATACTGATGGCCTACTTGATTTCACACTCTAGGATGTCTGGTTCTAGGTGACTGATCACACCATCGTGGTTATCTGGGTCTTTCAAATCTTTTTTGTATAGTTCTTCTGGGTATCCATGCCACCTTTTCTTATTATCTTCTACTTCTGTTTGGCCCATGCCATTCCTGTCTTTTATTGTACCTATCTTTGCATGAAATGTCCCTTTGGTATCTCTAATTTCCTTGTAGAGATCATTAGTCTTTCCCATATTATCGTTTTCCTCTTTTTCCTTGCATTGATCTCTGAAGAAGGCTTTCTTATCTCTCCTTGCTGTTCTCTGAAACTCTGCATTGAGATGGGTATATCTTTCTTTTTCTCCTTTGCCTTTCACTTTTCTTTTCTCAGCTATTTGTAAGGCATCCTCAAACAAACATTTTGTCTTTTTGTATTTCTGCTTCTTTGGGATTGTTTTGATCTCTGCCACCTGTACAATGTTATGAACCTCCATCCATAGTTCTTCAAGTACTCTCTCTATCAGATCTAATCCCTTGAATCTATTTGTCACTTCCACTGCATAATCATAAGGGATTTGATTTCCCTATGTTCTTCAATATAAGTCTGAATTTGGCAATTAGGAGTTCATGATCTGAGCCACAGTCAGCTCCTGATCTTGTTTTTGCTAACAGTATAGAGCTTCTCCATCTTTGGCTGCAAAGTATATAATCAATCTGATTTTGCTATTGACCATCTGCTGATGCTCATGTGTCTCCTGTGTTGAAACTATTGCTAGGTGAATCTATAAATAGTTTCCTGAAATGAAGGCAAAATATTTTAGTAGAAATATAATGCTGAAAATTCAAGTAGACATAGTCATTATTGTTTTTTATACATGTTAAAGCTGGGCCAATAATATTTAACTTTGGGAGTATTTATAATTTATCAATTTGCTCATTTCTGTGTTCCACATTAAAACTTCCTGGGAGCTGTTTATATTTCATCATCATTAGTAATTTCTACACTTCCAACAACCAAAATGTCAATCATCATAGACATAATTAGACATAGACACGTACCTCCAGACGCACACTTGGTGTTGTTAGATATGCAGCTACTGTAAAAGCCCAAAATGTCTAGATCTGTCATTGTATCACAAGAACTTTTTCAAAATTTCTTAAGAATTGAGTCAAGTAGTATAATTATTTGAAGATTTGAGTGAAAAAGGAAGAAATACATTAGATATGAATTGCTTATCAAAATCACATGGCAAGCACAATGTAAGCACAATGTTGAGATGAGAATAAAATTTGATAGTTTACAGAGTTATACACTTACACTGCCATATAAACTTCCCAGCCCTATTGAAACCATAGTATACTGGTTTTCAAGTGTTCCAATTTTATGCCAGATAGCCTAGACATTTTTAGAACAGCAGTCTGTTCAGTTCAGTTCAGTCGCTCAATCTGTCCGACTCTGCGACCTCATGAATCGCAGCACGCCAGGCCTCCTTGTCCATCACCAACTCTTGGAGTGCACTCAAACTCACATCCATCAGGTTGGTGATGCCATCCAGCCATCTCATCCTCTGTTGTCCCCTTTTCCTCCTGCTCCAATCCCTCCCAGCATCAGAGTCTTTTCCAATGAGTCAACTCTTCACATGAGGTGGCCAAAGCACTAGAGTTTCAGCTTTAGCATCATTCCATCCAAAGAACACCCAGGGCTGATCTCCTTCAGAATGGACTGGTGGAATCTCCTTGCAGTCCAAGGGACTCTCAAGAGTCTTCTCCAACACCAAAGTTCAAAAGCATCAATTCTTCGGTGGTCAGCTTTCTTCACAGTCCAACTCTCACACCCATACATGACCACTGAAAAACCATAGCCTTGACTAGACAGACCTTTGTTGGCAAAGTAATGTCTCTCATTTTCAGTATGCTATCTAGGTGGTCATAACTTTTCTTCCAAGGAGTAAGCGTCTTTTAATTTCATGGCTGCAATCACCATCTCCAGTGATTTTGGAGCCCAGAAAAATAAAGTCTGACACTGTTTCCACTGTTTCCCCATCTATTTCCCATGAAGTGATGGGACCAGATGCCATGATCTTTGTTTTCTGAATGTTGAGCTTTAAGCCAACTTTTTTATTCTCCTCTTTCACTTTCATCAAGAGGCTTTTTAGTTCCTCTTCACTTTCTGCAATAATGGTGGTGTCATCTGCATATCTGAGGTTATTGATATTTCCCCTGGCAATCTTGATTCCAGCTTGTGCTTCTTCCAGCCCAGCATTTCTCATGATGTATTCTGCATAGAAGTTAAACAAGCAGGGTGACAACATACAGCCTTGACGTACTCCAGTTACTGTTAAAATAAGCAGTTTCATTCTCTCAACAAATAGTTGTAATGTGATTAAGTTTGGCCAGTTATCAAATTAAGCATTGAAATTACCAAAGCAAAAGTAAGTCAAAACTTGTTTCTAAGAAGTTCATTGTAGAATGAGGATGCCACCCTCTAAATTAGCTATGACAAATTTTGTGATACATGTCAGTTGAAAATAAGCTTTAAGTACTTTGGAAAGGTGCCTTGGAAGGGATACAATCCAATTTGTAGGACTTAGAAGGTCCCCTGTGGGTGTGTTTTCCAAGGTAGGTTTATAAAAGAAGGTAGAGTTAGAGAGGGAATTTTGGGGTTCTGAGGAGAAATAACATTTTCAGGCTATGTCAGTGGGGGAAGTGAAGTGCAAGCAGCCTGAACAAAAACATCCAGAGGAGTGATAGAAGATGCAGGCAGCATGATTTTATGGAAGTCAAGGCACAGAGGATTTCTACAACAGTAAGGTTGTCAAAGTTGATGCCTGTAGAGAGGTTAGAGAAGAAAATGATCAGAAAGCAGATGATGAATTTAACAACAGTGTCATTAGTCTTTTTGGCAAGGGTTAGTTCATGAAATGATAGGAATAGATTCCAAAAGGCAAAGAGCTAAAGAGTGGCTCTGAGGTGTAGACAGGTGACAGATATTTTATAAAGTGTGGTTATATAGGGAAAAGACATAATAGTGTAGAAAAAGGGAAGAGTTTGTGCATGTTTAATATTTTGGTTCTGTTGTGTATGTTTAATGATGCGAGTGCCTGAGCCTATGTAAATACAAATGGGAAAGAATTGGGATCAAATGCCATATAGCAATTCAAGAGAAGGCTTGTTGGACCAAACGAGGGTTGATATAGGATCCAGTGAATACAGCGAGGCATTAGCTTTAGTTGGGGAAAGGAGACTTCTTCAAACAGAAAAATTGTATTAAAAGGCTGCCCTGTTGGTAGGAATTAAAATCTGATGATGTTCCTATTTGATGTCTTCTCTTTTCTCTGTGGTGTAGTACATGGATGCATGGCTACAGTGCAGGGCATAGGATGTTTTAAGAAGAGATGTTTTGAAACAGTGCTGGAAATAGCAGTATCATCTAGCAGTGCAAAGGGCTTTGTTGTGTGTGACTGTGCTGAATTTATACTAAAATGCTGTTGAATGATTTTTCTCACAATATTTAGAAAGCAACTAGCTACAAGAGAAGGAGGACTCGTGGTTGGACAACATTGTTGATAAGTTTTACAAAAGAGACCAAGCTATGTGACAAGGAACAAGGAGAATGAACAGGATAATAGAGGGTGAAAAAGAAAAATAAATAGCTGAACACACTGGAGTTTCAGAGAGATTGGAGTTTAGCTATATTTATGATAAACAAGTAAGAGAGCTAAAAAACAACAGATTAAGATGTGATATTTCATATCTCAGAAGTGGAGCAGATCAGATGGGTTGGTTTGGTCTTGATTTTATAGAAAACTTAAATTTTGGCCTTGGGAGTGGGTAGCTGAAATTAATGCATTTATTCACTGAGATGAAAGTGTGATGGTACCAAAGAATGACTGAGCTGAAAGACAGCGGCAAAGCTCTATCCTTCCCAAAGTTCTCACAATGAACTTAGACAACTGACCACATGCACTGTGTCTGAAGCCTCATAACATTTCAACATCTTGCGCAACAGCACTCTTCTGTCAGTTACCACTTTGATCTTTTCACTGCACTATTGACTGTGAGACGTCCACAGCATGCTGAGGAAAGTTTGGAGAGGAAGGCATGCTAGATCATCTAAGAAAATATAGCTCAGTTCCGAATAAAATCCAGGAAAGTACAGATGACTGGAGGCACTTAGCTTTGGGACTGGGAAACTGGTGGGTAAGATCTACTTGCCAAACCTTTTCAAAGCAAACAATCTCTGCAAAGTCCCAGTGAATGAAGAGGGCCAAGATCAAAGATGGACACACATCCTCTCTAAAGTGAGTCATTGAGAATATTCCATATTGAGGTTTAGGACAAACCCTGCTCAGATAGGACAGGCAGACAGTAAGGTACCTGTATCTAGTTTCCAGAACACTTAGATGTATAAATTCTCTTCTCTCTTCCTTTTATCTAATTTATTTCCCTCTAACAACCCTCCTTCTCTCATATTTATCACTCTGCTCTCTCTTCTCTTGCTTTGTTCTATCTTCTCCACACTCTTCTGTCTATTTACTGTCTTTCCTCCCAACAACTGAAAAAGTAAGATTCAATAAAGTGAAAGATCTACAGCTGCATCTGAGGAATCGCTGCTGACACTTTCTCTGTCCTGCTGTGGGTATCGCCTTAAAGGATCCACAGTTTTCTCTGCCTGACCCACGATTAACCAGCAGTTCCAATTCAGCCCAAGGCCAGCTGACTGTGCTTCCAGAAGGAGCCTTTTGCCCATAGGACACCCTTTATCCTACTTACCCATGACCTTTCCACAAAGTGTAATTCCACAGAGCTGATCTTGGTCTTTTATTGCTTGACCTGGAAGTCACATGAAGACACATATGGATATTCTCTCATGTTCATTTGTACCATCTGTCCTCCTCTGATCTCTGTCACTCAGCCTTTGCTCCTTGATTGTGTGTGTGTCCCATTGGAATGGCACATAGCCATTTCCTTCATAATGAAAGAAAACTCATTTCATATATGATTGTCAAACTTTGAAGGCCTCAGCCAGCTAGAGGTTACCATCAATTGTTGAGCAGTGACTGACTTCATTGTGGGATATCACCTTTTGCTTATTTCAAATAAAGTGGCAGCTAGAGGGGTTTGGCAGGGGCATTCTTCTTTCTTCCTTGTGGGAGAGATTTAAAAAAAGGAAGAGAGAGAGACAGAGAGATACTTTCATGAATCATGCAAGTTGTCTCCTACCACGCCAAGGAAATTATCTTCTCTACACTACCATCAATACCACTGACCTTTGTCATAAAAAGCAGGTCACTTACATCTATATCCCATTAAAAGTCATCATTTTACAATCACTTCTTCAGTACTATTAAAGTCATGTCAAAAAGAATCATTGACTTATTGTCAAACACATCCAACCATCCACATTAATGTACCTACAGACACCTCACTAATCAGCAGGCAAACAATGCCGGATACCTAGGAAACCTTAGGAAAGAAGGTTTCTGATTTCACCTCCCCTAGTTGAAATGTGCATTTCCTCCCTATCCTGTACCTAGGCACAGTTGATGTGTAGTTTATCACATCAATCCTTATACATTTAGAATGAATATTATTTTATTGCTCTCACTGTCTACAGCGGCAGAAATTCCATAGTACTTCAGAGGTTGCAAATGAGTCTTCATGACCCCTCTGGCCTTACATGGTACTGGGTTTTAAATGGGTCCCAAATGGAGAAGGAAATGGCAATCCACTCCAGTGTTCTTGCCTGGAGAATCCCAGGGACGGGGGAACCTGGTGGGCTGCCGTCTCTGGGGTTGCACAGAGTCGGACAACACCGAAGTGACTTAACAGCAGCAGCAGCAGCAGCAAATGATGCTTGTTGAATATCTGTCTCTTTTGGAGGAATTAACCAAAAGCAAACAAACAAACAAACAAAAAATGAGGCTGTTACCTTGCAAAATGACAGAGGAATTGAGTGTTATATTAAATCCAGGAAATAAAGCAATACTTTGGCCATATTTTATTAGATAAAGCTTCCTGTGAAAGGTGCATTCAAGTGGGCAATTTTATAAAAGTGTAACTGGAATATCTAAATAGGGATTGGGGAGATTTCTGAATAGGAAATCATTCTGATCATAATAATATGAAAGAAAATGAGATGAAAATTGTTGAAAGTTGAATGTATGTTTGTGATAAGAAAACATCATTTCTAAAAATAACTGCATTCCAGACAAACTTTTCTTGATTTTTCTCTAAAATGCAGAGAGTAATTGTTTAAATTTTTGAGAATATATAATGAAATGTATAGAACTTCCCAGGTGGCACACTGGTATAAAAATCCATCTGTCAATGCAGGAGACATAGGTTCAATCCCTGGGTTAGGAAGATCTCCTGGAATATGGTAACCCACTTCACTCTTCTTGCTAGGAGAATCCCGTGGACAAAGGAACCTTGAGGGCTACAGTCCAAAGGGTCACAAAGAGTTGGACATGACTGAGAGCCTGAACACACAATGGAATGTATAATGAAAGGAAAAGGGGTGGGGGCTGGTGGTGGTGATTTGGAGTCATTCTTCTGGTAAGCTGGATCCCTTAGAGTTAAATGAGTCTCCTCTGCTTGACAGATACTAGCACCTACATTTTACCTGAAAAGGGATGGATTTAGGATTAAATGACCTAATGTGTAGAATTGAAACTTTGGTGCAGCCTGGATCTAAGATTCTAGAAATTCATTATCATGCTTTTTCTCCCTTTCTCCCTCCTTCCCTCTCTTCTTTTTTTCTCCTTCCCTCTTTCTTTTCCTTTCCATGATGTAGCTAAAAGAAAACCACCCATTTGCATGCAGGGTTTGTTGGCTGAATCTCACACCCTCATCCATTAGGAAAGTCTGCTGGTGTGATCAAGAAGCTAAGCAGCAGAGTGTCAAGAGCAGACAGTCTGGAGTCAGAAAGACTTGGTCAGAAGCCTTGCCCCCATTTCTGTTTGACTGTGACTTTGTTCGGGACACTGACTAATTCTGTGCCTTTGTATTTCTTCTTTTTAATATCCATTATCTCCAGCTTTCATATCAAACCTGCACAGCATATATAAACATACATGTACCATCATCAGCAATACAGCTTCATATTTCTAAGCCCATGGTCACACAGAACTACTCACCCGCATTGTATATACTCCGTTTTAAAATCTTTTTTTTTTCCTTAGTTTTCTACATTACAAACTCCTGACTTTTATCTGAACTCCATGACTATACAAGCTAAACTTACTTGGCTGGATTTTTCCACTCTAGTTTCAAACATTAAGTAGTAGAGGGTATGAAAGTTAAGGCCTGGGGGTCTCATTTTGTTATCTATAATTTATCCCTAAGTATTTCTTTTCAGTTCCACTTATACACTGACAATTTCCAAACACATGTTTCTACCTCCCACCTACTCAGAGCTTAAGGTGGCCCTGGACATGTCTTTTATATTACGGGTGTGGTGCTTAGTCTCTCAGTCATGTCAGCTCTTTCTGACCTTATGGACTGCAGCCCTCCAGGCTCCTCTGTCCATGGGGATTCTGCAAGCAAGAAAACTGGGGTGGGTAGCCATGCCCTTCTCCAGGGGATCTTCCCAACCCAGGAATTGAACCCAGGTCTCCCTCATTGCAGGCAGATTCTTTACTAAGACACAAGGGAAGCCCAATATCATGACTTTTATATCAATATCATGGTTTAAGTGAAACTTTTGATGGACCCTCAAAAATCTGCTTCCCTGGAGGGTAAGTAGGTGGCACAACCATCTACCCAGCAACTTCAGCAAACAAACTGAGAGAAATGTTTATTTCCTTTCTTTTCTTATTTAAGGCCAATCTATCAACAAGTAGGAACTACAGCAAAAGTTTCTTTAATCTATTTCTTCTATGGCCATTGCTATCATTCTGATCTTACCCACCATCATTTCTAGTCTGGATAGCAGCAATAGAGTTTGGCCTCTTTGTTTTTACTTTATACTTCATTTCCCCACCCCAGATATGCAGAATGATCTCAAAGAATGTAAAGGAGATTATTGTTTAATCTCCTCAATGGTTTTACCTAATGTTGAGAATAAAATCCTGTTATTTACCCTGGATTTTATGACATGACTTCTAACTCCCTCATTCCCCTCAGCGCACTATGCTTAAGTCACAAAAGCCTTCTTTCCTTTTCTTTCATCTGCCCATTTCTCCTCTCTCTTAAGGCTTTTGAAATAAATAATCCCTTCTTCTGCCTTGAAGTCCTCTCAATGGATCTTCAAGAACTGGCTTCTCCAGTTAATCATAGTCTCATCAGAATGACCTACCATGACCACACCATCTAAAATTGCTGATAATATATAGTTTTGTTGTTATTGCTGTTGTTCAGTTGCTAAATTGTGTTCAACTCATTTATGATTCCTTGCCCACCAGACTCTTCTGTCCATAGGACTTCCCAGGCAAGAATACTGGAATGGTTTGCCATTTGCTTCTCCAGGGGATCTTCCCCACTCAGGGAGTGAACCCGCATCTTCCGCATTGACAGGCAGATTCTTTTCCACTGAGACACTTGGAAAGCCCCTACTCATAGCATGGTCTAAGGGGCCCTGGCAAAACCAGGTAGCTTGTTGGAAATGAAGAGCATTGAGCTCCGCACCAGGATAGCTGAATCAGAATCTACTTGGTAACAAGATTGTGTGTTACAAGCTGATTGTGTGCATGTTAAAGTCTGAGATGCCGTAACCTAGGACATCCCTCTTCTATGTTTTTCTTTAAAGCACAGATGCTTCCAGGCTTTCTCTTGTCTATCAGTATATATTTGTATGAGCTGTGCTCTTCCACTAAATAGAAGCTCCATTGCCAGTGTTGCTTACCTCTAACATGTCTAGGGATAAGAGCAGTGGCTGATATTCATATAGTTTGTTGAATGAATAAATGAAATATCCACACTTGCTTGAGGTCACACGCTTAAAAGAGGGAAGAACTGGGATCCAAGATCCTCCCTTAACCTCAAAACTTCCAGTTCATGAAATAAATTGTGCACATCTCTGCTCCTTTGGGAGGCTGAAAAGGATTCACAATCTAAAAGCTAATCCACTTTGAAAGTATCTTGAGATTGAATATAACTGTGGGCCTGTTGCAGCCTTCTTGTTCTAGAACAACTGCAATCTGGGGGTGTCTGGGCTCTGACCTCAGAGTTGCCATGAGCAATTCTGGCATATTAGGGCTACAACAGAAGCTGAATTTCTGTTTACCCTTTGGCAGGACAGTGAATTCACTTCACTGAGTTTTTAACGTAAAAGAATGGACTGAAGAGTGCAGACTCTAAGGAAACTAGCAGCAGGGAGAGAAAAAAAATGGAGGTGAATATCTGGGAAAGCAGGTGGCAGGAAAAGTCAGTTCCACCAGAGTCATAGTCTTATGTGAAGAGAAAAGGCACAAGTGTACCTTTCTTTCCCCATAATCATTTTTCTATACATCGTATTGACCCCCTTCATGACAAGTATAATCGTGTAAGGAGTCAGGCATTGAATATATAACACTTTTTTTTTTTTTTTCCAAACAAGGGCTTGAACTCTGCAACCCAGACTAAAATATACATCCTTTCATTTTCTCCCTTTCTTGTTTCTTCTTGCACCATTACCTCTTCAGTAGTCCACACAGAACTCATTTCAGGACAACATATATTTCTACAGCAGAGAATAACTAAGCATCAGTATCCACAGACTTACAGCCAGAATTTTGAGAGAGAATTAAAATACACTGGGCTCTTCTTTTTATTAAAAACACCTGTAAAGTTAATCTGAGGCCTAAATAAACACAGAACCACAAATGAGAAAGGTGAGCGCTGAAGTGGAATGCATAAGACAGTGTCACAATTTGGGGAAAAAATAAGATTAAAAAATTTAGAAAAAAGTACAATGACCATGACTTTGGTCATGAGAAATTCTGTAATTTTGTCCTAGTTGGTATCTTTGTTTTAAGTCTGCAGAGTCTATCAGGTTCCATATTTGGTCAGAATTATTGGGATATTTAATCATGAAAGTCAAAATCGTGGGAAATGTATGTCCTTTTGCTTGGAAAGACAATTTAGATATGTCCAGTCTTCAAAACTTGTTTACTCTCTTCGCAGTAGTATTAGAAAAAAGTATATAAATTGTCTTCTCTAATCATTTAAATGACATTTGTAGAGGATGTGGGGCGGGAGGTGGGAGGGGGCTTAGGAATTGGGAGATTGTGTTCACCTATGGCTGATTCGTGTCAATGTATGGCAAAACAAATACAGTAGTTGTAAAAAAAAAAGAATGAATTAAAAGTGAATTTGGAAAAAAATAAAATAAAATAAATGTGTATGAAGAACTTAAAAAGAAGAGGCAGCCATCCTTCAAAAATAATGTCGTGTTCTTATCTGTAAGCCCTAAAGCCCTTACAACACTTCAGTTAGCTTCAGACCTTCACTGCTTGTTTTCTACAATTTTAACTCCTATGTTTGCACTGAATGTTCTTAACAATTACTTTTGAACTGGGCTGATATGTCTATTTAAAAATAAATGCAGCCATCTGCAAATGAGTTGGATTCACCCAAACCTACACGCTCACATGTAGGCAGCACATGCTACAAGAAACTTAAGACAGCAACATTAAACTCAAATTCTTTCAAAACGACTGGTTATGTTCCTGAAACACGTTTCACTTTGTCTAGACCCTGGAAAGTCAAAGGTAGTCAGAGAAACAAAAAAGAAAAAAAAAAAAAAAACAATGAATAGCAAATCTACTGTTTTCCAACTCAAGAAGCTGCAGTTGATTTGAGAACTAGCAGAACATATAAGTTGCTTCCAATTTTATTCGAGCAAAATCTTCCATTCCAGACGTTGTATATGCCTGGCCTCACATATCACGGTTACACACCAAAGCCCTCAGGAACTAGGGTTTTAGATCAGTGTCAGAGCATTTATATTTTTAAAAATACCCTCAAAATGCCAGCTCTACCCCAGCTAGGATTGCTTCCCCTATGTCAAGCAGTTAGAGTTGTCAACATCAGTAATATACATGACGTTTGAACTTCTTCCAAGTGACTTAACCACACACTCACTCTCCTAAAAATGTCATTGTCTGCCCCCTTGCCGTTCAAGTGTGAAGAAGAGATAAAAGATTCTTTCCCTCCTGAAATTAGAAAGTACTGAAAACAAACAGTTCTAACTGAATACCTCAATTTGTGCTAAGACCTCTTCTGCCCCACCTAGTAGGTTGACCTGCTCCAGGAAGTCAGTCCTTTGTTATATTCTCTTTAACACAATCAGATACATTGGAATTTTTAAAGAATCTTGCATTGGCTTGATGGGTTGCAATTATTACAATAAAATGCTGAAATGGATTTTTGTGCCTATTTTTTTATGGCAGTAAAGACAATAGTAACAGCTTCTATAGGATTAAACAAGGAACCCGATCCCAAAAGAAAAAAGTGCATGAATGCTACCTATTCCTTTTCTCACTAAAAATAAGAAATGTTCCTGTGAGTTACTACAAAGCAATCTTACGTAGAGATTTTTTACCTTCTAAATTTATTCACTCTTGTTTTTTAACATTAGATTTTTGTTGTTGTTGTTTATTCACTCTTTTTTGTTGTTTTTTCTGTACTGCTATTCAGTGATATCATGTGATAAAGATAAAGGCATTTCTAACATTGCAGTTGCCTCAGTTCCCATAATCAGAAAATATATTTTTTTGGAGATGGATTAGATATATATACACATAGATTCAGGGAAAACAAAGAAAGAAGAAGAACGATTCAATGAATTAACTAGCAAGCAATATTTAGGCATAAGAGAGAAACATTGCATTATGAAGTATAAAAAAAATGCTCTAGGAATTTGGTTAAATGATATTTGTATAGGCAGAGTATTCGGGAAGGTTGGAAACTTCAGCTGGGCATTTTATAAATAGATGGGATGAAAACAGTTGGGAGGAAGTGAAAAGGCCTTTTCCACATGGACAGATGACAAAAGCAACTGCAGCAGGGAGGGGGTCAGTTAAACTGTGGCGCATGGGAGTAGAAGGGAATGAACTGTTTCTGTGTCTGTTTAATTCATTTATTTTCTACATCGATCTTGTATCTCCTAAAATGTTTCAAAGGCATTTTAGTTAGACCGAAAATATCACTTTATTACAGGAAGCTCATTTATGCTAGCTCAGGGAATACTAGGCTGGGGAGCTGGGAGGCTGGGATGGAAGAATTTAACATAATCTTTCCTGGAACTCCAGGAGAAAGGACAAATTGCAGCCGTAATTCTCAGGTGGGGGAGCTCCAGTCATAGCGTTTTTCTGAGCTGCAATGGCTGAAATTTGTAGTAAGTCTTCTTTCCAGTTTTCCATTTGACTTTTCCCTCAATCTTTGCTTCTTGTTATGTTTGGTCTTCTGACTTATCTCTCTATTCCTTGCATATTTACCTTGTCCTCTTAGTTTTCATTCTCTATCTGTCGGTGTGTCTTTACTTATGGTTTCTACTCCATCTCTGGCTTTGTCTTCATATAGACTTGTTCACAGCTCTTCACACCCTTCTCTACCTAATGAACTGTATTAAGGGCAAACTCCTCATAACTGACTGAGTTTAACTTCCTATATTATCCATACAATTTCCGGGGCTTCCCTGATGGCTCAGTTGGTAAAGAATCCTGCCTGCAATGCAGGAGACTCAGGTTCAATCCCTGGGTCGGGGAGATCCCATGGAGAAGGAAATGGCAACCCACTCCACTAATTCTTGCCTGGAGAATCCCATGGACAGAGGGGCCTGGCGGGCTATAGTCCATGAGGTTGCAAAGAGTCAGACCAGACTTAGCAACTAAACCACCGATTATCCATTCAGTCTTCTGAAAGCAAAAATCCAGTTGTCCCAACTCTTTTCCCATAGGACAAATGTTCATATCAAGCTGCTCACCAATTGTTGTTAGTCTAAAGAATGACTGCTTTTGTGTCTGGAGCAACACTCATCCATGAAGGTATATATTGTTTTTTCTGTTGTTCAGTTACTATGTCATGTCTGACTCTTTGCGACCCCATGGGCTGAAGCACAACAAGCTTTCTTGTCCTTCAGCAACGCCTGGAGTCTGCTCAAAATGATGTCAATTGAGTCAGTGATGCCATTCAACTATCTCATCCTCTGTTGCCCCCTTCTTCTCCTACCCTCAGTCTTTCATAGCATCAGAGTCTTTTCTGATGAGTCAGCTCTTTGCAACAGGTGTCCAAAAATTGGAACTTCAGCTTCAACATCAGTCTTTCCAATGAATATCCAGGGTTAATTCCCTTTAGGATTGATTGATCTCCTTTCTGAGCTTCCTTACTAGCTCAGTTGGTAAAGAATCTGCCTGCAATTCAGGAGACCCGGGTTTGAGCCTGGGTCGGGAAGCCCTGGAGAAGGGAATTGCCTGGAGGATTCCATGGACAGAGGACTTGATGGGCTATAGTCCATGGGATTGCAAAGAGTTGGACACAACCGTGAGACTAACTTTCCATTCCTTTCCTTGCTGTCCAAGGGACTCTCAGGAATCTTCTCTAGCACCAGTTTGAAAGCATCAGTTCTTCACTGCTCAGCCTTCTTTATGGACCAACTCTCACATCCATACATGACTACTGGAAAGACCATAGTTTTGACTAGATGTACTTTTGTCAGCAAAGTGATGTCTCTGCTTTTCAGTATAATATCTAGGTTTGTCATAGTTTTGTTTTGTTTTGTTTGTTTTTTTCCAAGAAGCAAGCATCTTTTAATTTCTTAGCTGCAGTCACCATTTATAGTGATTTTGGAGCCCAAGAAAATAAAAGTCTCTCACTGTTTCCATTGTTTCCCCATCTATTTCCCATGAAGTGACAGGACTGGACGCCATGATCTTGTTTTCTGAATGTTGAGTTTTAAGCCAGCTTGTGAAAACCTTCATCAGGAGGATCTTTCATTCCTCTCCGCTTTCTGCCATTGGGTGGTATCATCTGTATATCTGATATTGTTGCTATCTTGATTATTCTTGTGCTTCATCCAGCCCAGCATTTATACACAATGTACTCTGCATATAAGGTTTATCTATGTCTTGACTGTTGTAAACAGTGCTGCAATGAATATTGGGGTGTATGTATCCTTTTGAACCATGGTTTTAATCCAGACAAATGTCTGGAAGCAGAGAAGGAAACGGCAACCCATTCCAGTATTCTTGCCTAGAGAATCCCGTGGGTAGAGGAGCCTGGTGGGCTGTTGTCTGGAGTCGCACAGAGTCGGACACAACTGAAGCGACTTAGCAGCGCAGCAATATGTCCAAAAGTGAGATTGCTGTATCATATGGTAACTCTATTTTTAATTTTTTTAAGGACCCTCTATACTGTTCTCCGTAGTGGCAGTACCGATTTACATTCCCACCAGAACAGTGTAGGAAGTTTCCCTTTACCTCCACACTCTCCAGAATTTAGTGTTTGTAGTCATTTTGATGGTGGCCATTATGACAAATGTGAAGTGATATCTCATTATAGTTTTGATTTACATTTCTCTAATAATTAGCTGATCAACTTTTCATGTGCCTATATGTTTACTCTGGAGAAATGTCTATTTATATTTTCTGCCCATTTTTTGATTGCTTTATATATATAAATATATACAAATGAGCTGCTTGGAAATTTTGGAGCTTAATCTCTTGTTAGTTGCCTCATTTTCAAACATTTTCTTGCTTCCTTGAGTTGTTTTTCATTTTGTTTATGGTTTTCTTTGCTGTGCAAAAGATTTTAATTCCCATTTATTTACTTTTGCTTTCATTTTCATTACTCTAGGAGAGGAATTTTGAAAAAGATTGTTCTGATTTAGGTTAAAGAGTGTTCTGGTTATGTTTTCCTCAAGGAGTGTGATAGTATCTGGTCTTGCATTTAAGTCTTTATCCCATTTTGAGCTTATTTCTGTGTACATTAGAGAATGCTCAGATTTCACTCCTTTATATGCAGCTGTCCAATTTTTCCAGTACCTATTATTGAAAAGAATATCTTTCTCCATGGTACAGACTTGCCTTCTTTTTCCTAGATCAGTTGATCATAGGTGTGTGAATTTTTTTTTTTTCTGAGCTTTCTATCCTATTCCATTGATCTATATTTCTGTTTTTGTTCCAGTATCATTCTGTTTTGATGACTAGCTTTGTAGTACAGTCGATGTCAAGTAATCTGATTCCTCCAATTCCATTTTTTTTTTTTTAAATCAAGGTTATTTTGGCTACTTGGGATCTTTTGTGTCTCTATGCAAGTCCATCAACAGATAAATGGTTAAAGAAGATGTAGTACATATATACAATGGAATTTTATTCAGTCATTAAAAACAGTGAAATAATGCTATTTACTGGAATATGGATGGAGCTGAAGATCATCATGTTAAGTGAAATAAGACAGAGAAAGACAATTATGTTATGGTATTGTTTATATGCAGAATCTTTAAAAAATGATACAAAATTTGCAAAAGAGAAACAGACTCACAGACTTAGAAAATAAAGTTATGGTTAGCAAATGTTCAAGAAGAGGATAAGCTGGGAGTTTGGCATATACACACTGCTATATTTAAAATAGATAACCAATAAGGACTTACTGTATAGCACCAGGAACTCTACTCAATATTCTATGGTAACCTAAATGAGAAAACAATTTGAATAAAGAATAGATATATGATATTCATAACTGAATCACTTTGTTGTACATTTGAAACTAACACAACAGAGTAAATCAACTATAGTCCAATATAAAATACAAATTTTAAAAAGGCATATCCAGAAAAAGCCTGGCTGTGGCTCCTGTCTCAAAGAGATCTGTGGACAGAGCTGATTTCTTTGCCCAGGCCACTGTAATGGAAGTCACAATGACTGACACATCTAAAAGGAAATGTAAGGGCCATGTTTATTTTGTCATCCATTTCAAGAGCGACGGCTCACTTGTGTGGCAATGACTTTTTTTCCTACTGTGCTTCAGATTGTAATGAGACTTTTTTTTTAGGTTATTTGATCTCAAAAACAATTTTAAAAAGTAATTTTTGTTCCCATTTTAGAGATGAGGAAATTGAAACTCAAATAATTTAACCAACTTATCCCAAATCAAATAAATAATATTTAATGAAAATTGGATTTTAATACATGTTTATTAAACTTTAAAGAGGATTTGGTTCATCCATCCTTCACTTCCCCACTCCCTCATCATACAACTCTGAAAATTCCAGAGAATATTTAATCCTGTACTTGTGACTTCAAACTGGTGCCATTAATCATTTGGTGAACCAAATAATTGCTTTTGCTCTCTCATTTTCTTTAATTACGAGCAACATTGGGTGACACTAGCTCATATTTGTCAAATGTGAAATTAATAAAAGAAAAAAACTTTTAAAGTTGATTTTAATTTTAAAGAACTCTTTTAGAATTATCTATCAAAGCTAAAGTAGACTGCCCAAATACTCCATAAAGTGAAAAGTGAAAGTGGCTCAGTCATGTCTGACTCTTTGCAACCCTGAGGACGATTCAGTCCATGGAATTCTCCAGGCCAGAATATTGGAGTGGATAGCCTTTTTCTTCTCCAGGGGATCTTGCCAACCCAAGGATCAAACCCAGGTCTCCAACACTGCAGGCAGACTTTTTACCAGCTGAGCTACAATGGAAGCCCAATAGTCCACAGCTATGTTACTAATAAAATTGTTTAATTAAATTGTCTAAGTCTTGATGGCAGAGACTGATTATTCTTATAACTTTTTACACAGAAAGTCACAATTCTCTTAAAAATATTCAGATGTGTGACCTTCAATTAGTAGTAATTTCAAGTTTAGGGAATATGATGTTTTTATAAAATTGGTGCTGTTATTTATAACATGCATTCATTCTAAAAATATATTTATTTAATAAACCATTGCAATGCATTCTGAGAAAGAGTTGCATGGAGTACTTCCTGAAGTATAACTTTTTCTTGTCACTTTGGGTGTCTAAAGTAGTTAGACATGGTTTCTGATCTTAAAGAACTTGAAACATCTTACATGTGAAATGTACTCAAAATAAACAAGACATAAGAATAAGATATAAAATAGGGATGAATAGGACAAAAATGTTCATGGTAGAAGTTCAGAATAAGAAATCAATATGGGCTGAGAAAGTCAAGAAGAGTGTGATGGAATTGCTGGCAAAAAGTTTAAGATAGAGTGTTAAGATAGAGTATAAAGGAAAATAAATATATATGAACACTTTTTTTTTTTCCATTTAACCTGCACTCTGCTAAAAATAAGGCATGTTTCATAATCAAAGGTGCTGAATGAACTTGAATCATTAGGATATGGATTTTACTTTATTTGTCTTCAGTTCACTTCAGTTCAGTTCAGTTGGTCAGTCGTGTCCGACTCTTTGAGACCCCATAAATCACAGCACGTCAGGCCTCCTTGTCCATCACCAACTCCCGGAGTTCACTCAGACTCACGCCCATTGAGTCCGTGATGCCATCCAGCCATCTCATCCTTGGTCGTCCCCTTCTTCTCCACCCCCTCTCAGCATCAGAGTCTTTTCCAGTGAGTCAGCTCTTCACATGAGGTGGCCAAAGCACTAGAGTTTCAGCTTTAGCATCATTCCTTCCAAAAATCCCAGGGCTGATCTCCTTCAGAATGGATTGGTTGGATCTCCTTGCAGTCCAAGGGACTCTCAAGAGTCTTCTCCAACACCACAGTTCAAAAGCATCAATTCTTTGGTGCTCAGCCTTTTTCACAGTCCAACTCTCACATCCATACATGACCACAGGAAAAACCATAGCCTTGACTAGACAGACCTTATTTGGCAAAGTAATGTCTCTGCTTTTGAATATGCTATCTAGGTTGGTCATAACTTTTCTTTCAAGGAGTAAGCGTCTTTTAATTCCATGGCTGCAGTCACCATCTGCAGTGGTTTTGGAAACCCCCCCAAAAAAATCTGACACTGTTTTCAGTTTCCCCTTCTAATTCCCATGAAGTGATGGGACCAGATGCCATGATCTTCATTTTCTGAATGTTGAGATTTAAGCCAACTTTTTCACTTTCCACTTTATTTGTCTTAGGCATTCCCAAATATATACATTTTTAAATCACTTTATAAAAATACTGCATCAGAAATTCCAGGCAGTTGTTTTATTTGTGCCTTCCTCCTCATCGCCAAAACTAAAAAAAAAAAAGTTAACTTTTTCTCTATAGCAAATATCTAATCACTTTAGAATGGCTAAGATATAAGATTAAGGTTTTCTGGAGTAACAAAAGATCACCAGTATCAGATTTTTGCTTCTGAAGTGTGATACAGCCCCAGCAAAAATTACTTCCCTCTGTCATCCATTATGAAGTCCGTGTTTGCTCGGGACACAGAAAACATGTACATCCTTTTTTTTTTTTTTTTTTCTTGCTTCAGTTGTACATAATGATAAATGATTAGGGATCAAGGTCTGTATTAGTCTTGCCTGACCAGTGTTGTAAACCTGTTTAGGATAACCTCTAGTCATTTCCATTTTGGCCAGCAAAGCAAAGTAGGAAGGAAAAAAACAAGCAGAACGTTAGCAACAGAAAATGTGCTCTTCTCAAGGATGAGAGGAAATATGTTCAAATACTTCCATTTTATTCTTCAAAACATTTTAGAAATAGCATGGATCAGATCTGACTTTTGTTATCCAACTTCTGGTCCTATGAACTCTGAAAACTTAAGCTCTTTTTATTAACATCAGAGATCATTCTATTACCATTGGATAAACAAGTTAAATGCAAAGGATGCATTTTAGCTAGGAAAAAAAAAAAGGATATTTCTAAATTCTGAGTGCATGAGAATGCCATTTAAGTTATGTAACTGTGAAGATGGTTTTCTAAGTCCCATATGCCATCTGAACATTTACTTGGTTTGGGTTCACTGGGCTTCCTTGATCTAAGGATTCCTGTCTTTCAGCAAATCACATGTATATTTTCAGTCATTCTTATTTCCAACATAGCTTCTTTCTCATTGTATTATATTTTCTTGAAATTCTGATTGCATTCATGTTGGATTTCTTTCTTTTCTTTTTTAAAAACCATATTATCCATGACTCTTGACACCCTTATAATCCTCCCTCTCGCTCCCTCTGAGCTATGTTATAAATCTGAAAAAAAAAAATTGCCTTTCACATTACTACTTTTCCCTTTAGTAGTGTCTAATCTTCTCTTAATGCATCAACCAAGCTTATATTTTCAAATATCTTATTTATTTCATATACCCTAGGTCAATTTATTCCAAATTTAATTAATAATGTAAAACTTCTTGTTCCTTGCTCTTATTGTTAAACATCCATTGTTAGTATATTAAACACAGTTATTTTATATTTTGTGTCTAATAATTATATCTCAAGTCTTATGAGTCTGATCCTACTATTTGTTCTATTTTTAACATCACAAAATGCTTAATATATAGATATAATATTATAATATATATTTGTATTGCTTTTTACTTTGAGCTTCCCATTCTCATTGACATATTATCTGTGGGAATTCTTGAGTCCATAGTAAAAGTAGCATCTTCCACAGATGGATTACAATTGCTTATAGTCATTGGAGTGTTTGTTAGGTGGAGGTAGAAGGGAACTGCTAGCTCAGGAAGATTTAAAATTAAATTTTCTACTTGAAAATTTTCAGATCACACAAGAAGAATAAAATGAGATCACAGACCTATATGAAGGTTGGCTTATGATTATACATTCTTAGTGGATATTTTCTTTATTTTTCTATCTACTTAATGCCAAGGTCAACACAGGCAAGTTTTCTTAAATTCTCCTTTTGTGCATTAGGTGAAGCCCTTTTAGGTTCCTAACCTTATATGGGGTGATCCTTCATTAGACTTTCCACCTTGAATTAGACTATGCCTCATCTCTTAGTCTGTGATTTAGGCTGAAATACTCAGAATTAAAACAGTATTTTGTGTCCAGTTACCTCCCTGGTTTCTAGCCTTCCCTTTATTGGGGGAAAAAAGTTTTAAGAATTTTACAAGATCTTTTGAGTTCTTTTTTTTTTTTTTAACTCCAGAGGATCATCAGGGTTATTTGTTAGGCATATTGGATTGCATTTGGCAATCAACCCGATATCCAATAATATGACTATTTCTGAGAGTAGACATAGAAACAAGCTATGTACAAAAGTTGGGCAAATAGAAGGAAGTCTTTGGATAACGGTAATATAGACCATCTACTGGTCAACCAGAGTAGTTCTGAAGACTTCAAACTGACACTCATCTTCTTTTTATCACCAGCCTCATTATCCCAGCACCAAAGAAATTGCTTTTTCCTTCTAGTAAAATGTTCAAAGTGTTTTCTTTGTGGTTTTTGCCTGAAGTATTTCTTTTGGTGTGAAAATTAATTTGACTTCACATTTTTAAAGAAAATGAAAAGATGAGGATTGCTGAGGTCATGACTTTACCTCTGAGAATTCCATGTCTTCCTTGGAATGGCATGGGTAAAGATATGCACTAAGAAACATTCTTCTTGGAGAACAGGATTGGAATACCTTCACTCAATGTTTTCTTCTCATTGAAGATTCAATCTAAACTTTTCTTTCTATGCTCTTCAATATACTCTACCTATATACCTTTATTTCCCATCTTCTTTCCCCCTATTTACCCCCCCGTTTGCCTTTAAAAAATGTTAATAGTTATCTGAACATGATGATATATTTCTTGCCTCTTTCTGTATTCGTCCTCTCTTTCAACATGTCAAATTTTTATGCTTCAACATCTGTCTTAGTTGCTCATCTGGTTGTGGATCCTTCTTGAATCCTCTTTGTATATTGAATGCTGAAGAAAATTATAACTATTTAATAAATGATTGATTAATAAATTAATTATCATAGAAGACACTAAAAGTACCTGCTTTCATGAACTTAAGTATATATGATGATCCAAAATTAACACATATAAAACACTGACCAACTAAGGCAGGAAGTGTGATTCAGAAATTAGCTATTATGAGAATTTGTGTATTTACTCTAAGCTCAAACCTATTTTACTCTGTTTTCTTTCCTAATTGACCATATATCACCCCAAATGCTGTCAGAGTTGTAATATCAATATTTTGAATCTCTCCTGCTTCCAGGATTCTAGGTAGAGTGTGGTTGAACATATGTATGTGTGTATGTGTGTATGCTTAGTTGCTCAGTCATGTCTGACTCTTTGTGACCCTATGGACTGTAGCCCATCAGGCTCCTTTGTCCATGGGAATTCTCCAGGAAAAAAATACTAGAGGAGGTTGCCATGCCCTCCTCCACGGGATTTTTCCAACCCAGGGGTTGAACTCAGGTCTCCCACATTGCAGGTGGATTCTTTACCATCTTAGAGGGATATATCCTACAGCTGATTTAACTTCATATGATTTTCTCCAAAAGTCCTGATGGATATTAGGTCATATATAGCTATTCACATTTTACAGACCACAGACCATGACATTTTGTTTAGGAAAAGTTATCACGTCACAGTTAGTCTCTACACTCAATTACTGTTTGTTGTTCAGACTAACTTGGTAGCAGGAGACCAAGGACTAGCCTCTCTGCATTTGGAATCATGATCTGAAAAGCAGCCCACCATAGCCAGCTGCCTTCATATATCCACAGCTGAATACTCAGTCCAGTTATCTGAACATGCTAACATGGCTAGCAGTTAAAGGGTCTTTTAAAAAAATTAATATCCACAAAACCCACACATTGCAAAATGCAGGTAGGGTAGCTGCTGGACATCTGTGTTTTCCCTCCTGGACTATTGCACTCATGCCACTAGTTCTTATTATTCTTTGATTTAGTTTGTTTTTTGTTTTAATTTTCTATTTGTTATATTTTCCCAATGTATGGCAAAACAAATACAGTATTGTAATTAAATAAATAAATAAATAGAAATTTAAAAAATAAAAATAAAAGGTTTGTGGAAACAATAAGAAAATGGCTGTTATTCTTATGTGTTTATGGGGTTAAAAATTGAAGAAAGTTATACACCATTATATAACCTTAAGCTGATTGTTAACTAGAAAGGTAAGCATGAAAACCAAGTGAATTTCTGGTCAATGATAGGAGTGAGGATGTGTTTGTAAAAGAAAGATTCAATTACTTTTTGAGCTGCTGGGCAGCAGCAGGGTCTGTAAGGGTCTAGGAACCTCAGTTGCTGAGAGCTATAGGGGAGCAAACAGACATTTGTGTGTGAGCTGCCTGGGTACTGGGAGGCAGCTGAATGAATATGAGGTGATATTCAACCCCACTGTGTTTATATGAATACACATTACCATTTCCCACAAGGAAGCTGATACGAGCACCATGATGTTTTGCTATAAAATCCATTGAACATTTTCCTGCATGTTTTACTCCTTTTAAAATGGCTCAGGAACAGGCATGGGAAGAGACATTGCCCCTCTGTAACATTCTCTTTCCCCAAATGGAAACCCATTGGAACACACTGTAGGGGTGTTTCACTGCAAAATGCTTGGCATACACAATCAAAGCAAATAAGGAATTTTCCTTTAAACCCAGCAAGTCAGGCTTGTGTGTGGTAGAGTAGGGTGGCATTCATTGTTTTTCTCATCTCTGTATTTCTATGTTAAAACTTACTTACGTGAGCAGATAAAGAGCAAGGAGATTTAATTATGCATAAATTGAAGACAATGAAGAATCCTTAGGAGTGTAATTAGCTGTGTTATGTAGATGTGTGCCTCCTTGTAGCTGCATTTTGTTTGCATAGAGATCCAAAAGTTCAGAAATGCAGGTTTAGGACAGATAAAAGACCTTTGGCCGCAGGTGCACCTTCAGAGATCAGCACACTTTTTAAAAACTATTGTGTGTTAGCACTAAATTCATTAAAAAAGAAAGAAAGAAAGAAAGAAAAGCTGCCCTTCCCAATAATAGCACCAATATTAATAACAAATATTTATCCAATAAAATAACCTGTTCTGTAACAAGGTAGCAATGTTCAGACCTACTCTAAATGTCTTTACAGGATTAATAAAAAAAAAGAGAGAGAGAGAGAACTAAGATCTTAAACCTATGGCTAGAGTACTCTCCTAATTCAATGCCTTCTGCTTCTAAGCATCTAGGCATGGAAGCAAGAGACATGCTGATGCAACTGGAAAGTGTGATCCTGTCACTATGAAGAGGGAAGTAAAAAATTACTGTGGTATGGTTAGGGTTCTATATAACAACATGTTCTTCTCTCCATAGATTTTATTAAAGAAATATCAGTACACATTATGTTTACTTGAGGTGATAGATTTCTGTGGCCAGAACATTTCTTCTTTTCATAACCATCCTTGAGAATGATTGTCTTATCTTAATACTTAATAATAACCTCTCCGCTGTTTAGTTATTGCTCAGTCTTGATCATCTCCTGATCTGTCTTTGATCTGAAACTTGAGGACAGTTAAGTTCACCATTTTCCTTTGTAACTAATCATTTTTTGTCAGAGTTTTTCCCAACTCAGGATAGACCTTGTGGCCAAGAAGTCCAGCTAGTATTTGTCCAGATCTGAGAAAGTTCTTTTTCACAGTGAGAAAGGGCAAGCAAGGCTCAATGGTGTATGTTATTAAAGAACATTTAGGTGAAAGATTATCAAGTTACTTAAGTATTGAAATGGTTCCTTAGTGACAAGAGAGTCATTAAAGATATTAAGAGAAGATATCAATCAATCAGAAGTAAGAACTGGTTAGATTAAATAGAAAGGAAGAAAGATGAGAATTAGACAAGGAATATGTTATCTGTGTAAGCAGGCCATACTGAGAAAAATCAAAGGAGAACCGGGATTGGCAACTGAAGAAACAAAGGTGAAAAAGACAAAGATAGGGTTGAATTGTGTTAATCTGGAAGAATTGTGTGGAGAAACTCTGCCAAGAGATGGAAACAGATGACAATAACAAATTTTACCTGAGCCCTGAGCTACCACAAAACAGTGATACATGGAATGAGAGAAGGTTCTCCAAATGGATGACTCTAAGGTCTAATATGGTGTCCATTCACCTTCCCCTGATAGATCCTCCAGGGTTAATGTTGGGCAGTGACAACCAGTCTAGAAAGTGGACTTAATAGGAACTGAACGTTCCCTTTTTTTCCAGAAAAGGAGGGGGTAAAGTCAATGTGTTTCACAGCACACTCAACTATTGCTCCAACTTCAGCCCTGAGAGCAGCCCCCTTCCTTGACTGAGGTTTCAGTACCTCTCCTTGAGGGGTGTGCGCAGTCACTGAACTCCGGTAGCAGAGTCTGTTATACTTGTACAGTCAACTTCATCATCTTCTGTTTTATGTTCCTTGTTTACAGTATTGAATTAATTTTAAAATAGTAGTATGCATATACACTAAATACAAAAGTGTAGATATAAGAAGGTAGTCATTATGGTTAGAATTGTTTCTTTTTCTTTCCTGACCCCTAGAACTTGCTACACAGAGACAAACATAACTCCTGAACATATTAAATGCTTTATACATTTATGTGATGTGTGTGTGTGTGTGTGTGTGTGTGTGTTTGAGAGAGAGAGAAGGACAGAGAGAGAGAAATGTTATGCATACATTATATATATGCCATTATATATTTAGTTCTCTGTTCATACGTATATATATATATGATGTATTTTGCAAGAAAACATTATATATCACACTACACTGTCTGTTCTATGTGTTATCTTTTTATTAATCAACTAATAGCTACAAAAATCCATCAGGTGATATACCCCTAATGTATTAGTAGTCACCAATTGATAGATATAGAGGTTATTTTTGATTTCTCAAATATAAAAATCAGTGTATAGAATATTTTTGTCTACAAAATTCTCCAAGCCAGGCTTCAGCAATACGTGAACCATGAACTTCCTGACGTTCAAGCTGGTTTTAGAAAAGGCAGATGAACCAGAGATCAAATTGCCAACATCCGCTGGATCAA
>CAKJTW010000551.1:0-42640 GCA_917880005.1 Nanger dama | reverse complement strand
AATAATAATCCTGGCCTCAAACCTAGGCCTGACCCCAACGCCAGCCCTGCCTAACCTAGGCCTAGCCTTGCCCTGGCCCTATTACATCCTAACCTGGCACTGGTCCTGGTCCTAGGCCTTCCCTGGCGGACCTGGCCTGGCCTGGCCCTGGCCCTGCCTGGGCCCTGGCCCTGGCCTGGCACCAGCCTGCCCCGCCAACTGACACTAGGCCTGGCCTGGCCTGGCCCCAGCCCTCCCCAGGCCTATGGCCTCAGCCTTGGCCCCAGCCCCCAGTGCTGGCTGTGGCTGCCTGCCTGGCTGCCCTGGCCTGGCACTGGCCTGGCCTGGCCTGCACTGGCCTGGCCTGGCCTGGCCTGGCCTGGCCTGGTGCTGGTGCTGGCCTGGGGCAGCTCATGTCCTAGGCCCACCACACCCGGCCAGCGGACCCCTGCCCATGGGCCTGCATGGCACTGGCTCTGGCCTGGCGCTGGCCTGGGCCCTGGCCTGGCCTGGCCTGGACCTGGCCTGGCCTGGCCTGGCCTGGCCCTGGCCTGGCCAAGGCCCTAGCACTGCCTGGCCCTGACCTAGAGCCAGGCCCTAGCCTGGCCTGGCCTGGGCCCTGGCTCTAGCCTAGCACAACTTTGGCCGTGACACATGTCCTGGCCTAACCTCTTTCCTGGCCTAGTCCTAAAGCCTGGCCTAAAATGGCCTAGTCCTGGCCTAGCCTAGGCTCTAGCACTGTCCTAGCCTATCCTTGCCCCCTAGCCTATCCCTACCCTGGCACTAGCCTAGCCATGACACTAAATGCTAGCCTAACCTGGCCCTGGCCTGGCCTGGCCTGGCCTGGCCTTGCCCTGGCCTAGAACTGGCCCTGGTCCTGAAGCCTGCCTGGCTCGATCCATAGGCCTGGCCTAGGCCTGTCAGGCCTGGCCTGGCCTGGGCCTTGGCCTAGCCTGGCAGTGGCCTGGCAATGAGGCCTGGTGAGGCTGAAGCGGCCTAGGCCTGGCCTCAGCACCAGCCCTGCCTAGTTCTGCCTAGGCCAAGCCCTGGCCCTGGGATAGCTATGGCCTGCACGGACTTTAGCCTGGCTTGCATATCCGGCAGGCTCTCCTGGCCTGGGCACCTGACCTGGCCTGGGCACTGGCACTGGCCTGGCCCTACCCTGGCCCTGTCCTGGCCTGGCCTGGCCTGGCCTAGCCCTGGCCTGGCAGTGCCCTGGCTCCCGCCCTGGCCCTGGCCTGGCCCTGACCTGGCCTGGCCTAGCCTGGCCCTGGCCTGGCCTGGCCTGCAGCCCTGGCCTGGACACAAGGCCCTGGCCTGGCCTGAGCCTGCCCAGCCTCATCCTGGCCTGGCCTGGCCACCCTCTGGCCCCTGGCCTGGGCCTGGCCTGGCCCTGGCCTGGCCCTGGCCTGGCCTAGCACTGGCCTGACATCTGGCCAAGCCTGGCCTAGCGCTGGCCTGGTGCTGGCCTGGCCTAACCTGGCCTGAGCCTGACCTGACCTGACCTAACCTGGGCCTGGCCTGACCTGACCTGGCCCTGGCCTGGCCTGGCCTGGCCTGGGCTGGGCCCTGACCCAGGCCCAGGCCTGGCCCAGGCTCTGGCTCTGGCCTGGTGCTGGCCCTGGCCCTGTCCTGGCCTGACCCTGGCCCTGGCCTGGCCTGGCCCAGCCTGGCCTGGCCTGGCCCTGGCCCTGGCCCTGTCCTGGGCTAGGAGGCCCTGGCCTAGCCTGGCCTGGCCTGCCCTTGCCCTGGGCCCTGGCTCTGGCCTGGCCTGGCCTGGCTGGCCTGGCTCTGGCCTGGACTGGACTAGGCCTGGCCAGGCTCAGCGCCTAGGCACTGGCCTGGCCTGGCCTGGTCCCAGTCCTGAGCTAGGCCTGGCACTGTCCCAAGGCCTGGCCTGGCCTGGCCCCAAGGCCCAGCACTGGCCTGGCCTGGCCTGGCCTGGCCTGGCCTGGCCCTAGGCCCAGCCACAGTCCCAGCCTGGCACTGGCCCTGGCCCAGCCATGGCCTGACCTCGGCCATGGCCCCAGCCCCAGCTCTGGCCTGGCACTGGCCCTGGCCTGGCCTGGCCTGGCCTGGCCTGGCCCTGGCCTGGCCTGGCCTGGCCCTGGCCCTGCCTGGCCCTGGCCTGGCCTCTGGCCTGGCCTGGCCCACCTGGCCCTGACCTGGACCTGGCCTGGCCCTGGCCTGGCCTGGCCTAGTCCTGGCCTGGCCCTGCCCTGGCCCCGGCCCTGGCCTAGGCCAGGCCTTGGCCTGGCCTAGGCCTGGCCTGGCCTGGCCTGGCCCTGCCCTGGCCTAGGATGACCCTGGCCGTCTTCTGAGGCCTAGGCCTGGCCTGGCGGCTGGCCTGGCACTGGCCCTGGCCTGGCCCTGGCACTGGCCTAGCCTGGCCTAGCTCTGGCCTGGCCTAACCTGGGTGGCCCCTGGCCTGGCCCTGGCCTGGCCTGGCCTGGCCTGGCCTCCTGGCCTGGCCTGGCCCTGGCCTGGCCTGGCCCCTGGCCTCTTCTGGCCTGAGCCCAGGCTGGCGCTGGCCTGCCCTGGCCTAATCCTGGCCTGGCCTGGGCCTAGGCCTGGCCCTGGCCCCTGGCCTGGCCTGGCCTGGCCTGGCCTGGCCTGACCTGGCCTGGCCCTGGCTCTGGCCTGGCCTGGCCTGCCTGGCCTGGCCTGGCCTGGCCCACTCTGGCCTGGCCCTGGCCCTGGCCCTAGGCCTGGCCTGGCCTGGCCTGGCCTGGCCTGGCCTGGGCCAGTAGGCCTGGTTCTGGGCCTGGCCTTGTCCTGACCTGGCCTGGCCCCAGCCCAGCCTTGCCCTGGCCCTGCCTGGCCTGGCCTGGCCTGGGCCTGGCCTGCCTGACCTGGCCTGGCCTGGCCTGGCACTGTCCTGAAGGCCCTGGCCCTTCCTGGCCCTGGCCTGATCAGCCCTGGCCTGGCCTGGCCTGGCCTCCTAGCCTGTCCTGCCCCTAGCTCTGGCCTAACCATGACACTAACTAGGCCTGCCTGGCCCTGGCCTGGCCTGGCCTGGCCTGGCTGGCCCTGGCCTGGCCTGTCTGGCCTGGCCCCTGGCCTGGCCTGACCTGGGCCTGGCCTGGCCTGGCCTGGCCTGGGCCTGGCCCTGGCCTGGCCTGGCACTGGCCTGGCCCTGGCCTGGCCTGGCCTGGCCTGGCCCTGGCCTAGGCCTCCAGGCCTGGCCTGACCTGGGCCTGGCCCTGGCCTGGCCTGGCCTGGCCCTGGCCTGGCCTGGCCTGGGCCTCTGGCCTGGGCCTGGGTGGCTGCTGGCCTTGGCCTGGCCTGGCCTAGGCTTGGCCTGGCACGAGGCCTAGGCCTGGCCTGACTGCTGGCCTGGCACTGAAGGTCACCTAGGCCTGGCCAAGGCCCTGGCCTGGCTCTGGCCTGGCCTAAGGCTCTTCCTGCCTGGGCCTGGGACTGGCCCTGACCTGGGCCTGGCACTGGCTCTGGCACTGGCCTGGCCAGGCACTGGCCTGGCCTGGCCTGGCCTGGCCTGGGCCTCTTCTGCCCTGGCATGGGAAAGGCGCTAGGCCTGGCCTGGCCTGGCCTGGCCTGGCCTGGGCCTGGTCTTGGCCTGGCCTGGCCTGGCCTGCACTGGCCTGGGCCTCTTCCTGGCCTAGGCCTGGGGTGGCTCTGGCCTGGCCTGGCCTGGCCTGGCCTGGCCCTGGCCAGGCTGGCTCTTGCCTGGCCTGAGGCAGCTGCTGGCCTGGGCCTGGGGTGGCGCTGACCTGACCTGGGCCTGGCCTGAGCCAAAGCCTGGCACTGGCCTGGCCTGGCCTGGCATTGGGCCTCTTCCTGGCCTGGACGTGGGTGGCACTGGCCTGGCCTGACCCCCTGGCCTGGCCTGGGCCTGGCCCCTGGCCTGGCTTGCCTGGCCTGGCACTGGCGCCGGCATGATCCTGGCCTGGCCTGGCCTGGCCTGGCCTGGCAGTGGCCTGGCCTGGCCTGGCCTGGCCTGGCCCTGGCCCTGGCCTGGCCTGGCACTGGCACTGGCTGGCCTCCGGCCCTGGCCGTGACCCCAGGCCTGGCCCTGGCCATGGCCTGGCCCCAGCACTGGCCTGGCCTCGGCCTGGACCCAGGCCAGGCCACAGTCTCGGCTCTGGCCCACCGCGGTCCCAGCTCTGGCTCAGGCCTCAGCCCTGGCCCAGGCCCGGACCTGGCCTGGCCTGACCTGGCCTGGCCTGGCCCTTGCCCCTGGCCTGGTTCTGGCACTGGCCTGGCCTGAGGCCTGGCCCTGGCTCTGGCCTGGCACTGGCCTGGCTGTGTGCTGGCCTGGCCTGGCCTGGCCTGCCCTGGCCTGGGCCTGGGCCTGGCCCTGGCCTAGGCCTGGCCTGGCCTGGTGCTGGCCTGGGCCTGGCACCTGGCCTGGCCTGGTCCTGGCCTGAGGCCAGGCCATGGCCTGGCCTGGCCTGGCCTGGGGTCCTGGCCTGGCCCTGGCCTGGGCCTGGCCTGGCTGAGGCCTGGCCTGACCTGGCCAGGCCTGGCCTGGCCCTGGCCTGGCCTGGGGCTCTGGCCCTGGCCTGGCCTGGCCTGGCCTGGCCTGGCCTGGCCTGGCCTGATGCCTGGCCTGGGCCTGGGTGACTGGCCTGGCCTGGCCTGGCCTGGCCAAGGCCTTGGCCTGGCCTGGCCTGGCCTTGGCCTGGCCCAGGCCTGGCCTGGCCCTGGCCTGGCCCTGGAGGCCTGGCCTGATCCTGGCCCTGGCCAAGGCCCTGGCCTGGCCTGGCCTTGGCCTGCTTCTGGCCTAGGCCTGGTGGCAGCTGGCCTGGCCTGGCCTGACCTCCCAGGCCTTGCCTGGCCTGGCCCTGGCCTGGCCTGGCCTGGCCTGGCCTGGCCTGGTCCTGGCACTGGCTCTGGCCTGGCCTGGCCTGGCCTGGGCCTCTTCCTGGCCTGGCCTGGGTGGCGTGGCCTGGCCTAGGCCTGATCCTGGCCTGGCCTAGGCCAGGCCCTGTCCTGACGCCAGGCCAGGCCTGGCCTGGCCTGGCCTGACCTGGCCCTGGCCCTGGCCCTGGCCTGGCCTGGCCTGGCCTGGCCTGGCCTGGCCCCAGCCCTGGCCCTGGCAGCCTGGCCCTGGCCTGGCCTGGCCTGGCCCTGAGGCCTGGCCCTGGCCTGGCCCTGGCCCTGGCCTGGCCTGGCCTGGCCTGGCCTAGGCCTGGCCTGGCCCTAGGCCTGGCCCTGGCCTGGCCTGGCCCTGGCCTGGCCTAGCCTGGCCTAGGCCTGGCCTGGCCTGGCTGGCCCTGGCCTGGCCCTGGCCTGGCCTGGCCTGGCCTGGCCCTGGCCCTGGCCTGGCCTGGCCTAGGCTCTTCATGCCTAGGCCTGGAATGGCCTGGCCTTGTCCTGGCACTAGTCCTGGCCTGGCCTGACCAAAGCACTGGCCTGGCCCTGGCCTGGCCTCTTCTGCCCTAGGCCTGGGTGGCCTGGCACTGGCTCTGGCCTGGCCTGGCCTGGGCCTGGCCTGGCCCTGGCCTGGCTCTGGCCTGTGCTGGCCTCGCGCTTCCTGGCCTAGGCCTGGGGTGGCTCTGGCCTGGCCTGGCCTGGCCTGGCCCTGCCCTGGCCTGGCCTGGCCTGGCGCCTGGCCTGGCCTGGCCTGGCCTGGGCTCTTCCTGGCCTAGGCCTGGGGTGGCGCTGGCCTGGCCTGGCCTGACCAAGAGCCTGGCCTGGCACTAGGCCTCTTCCTGGCACTGGGCCTGGGTGGCACTGGCCTGGCCTGGCCTGGCCTGGGCCCTGGCCTTGGCCTGGCCTGGCACTGGCCATGGCATGTGCTGGCCTGGCCTGGCCTGACCGTGGCCCTGGCCCTGGCCTGGGCTTGGCCTGGCCTGGCACAAGATCTGGCCTAGCTGGCCTGACCCCTGCCACCAGGCCCCAGCCTGGCCCTGTCATCACCGTGGCCTGGCCTAACCGGACCTAAACCTGGCCTTCCCCAGGCCTGGCCTGGCCTGGTCCTGGCCCTGGCCTGGCCTGGCCTGGCACCTGGCCTAGTCCTGGCCTGACAATAGGCCTGGTGGTGATGCTGGCCTGGCCCTGCCTGGCGTGGCCCCAACGTGGCCTGCCCTGCCCTGCCGTGACCTAAACCAAGGCCCTGGGCCTGGCTCTGGCCTGGCACTGGCTCTGGCCCTGCCTGAGGCCTGCACTCTTGCCTGGCCTGTCCATAGGCCCTAGCCTGGCCGTTGCCCTCATCCCTGGCCTGACCTGGGCCCTGGCACTGTCCTGGCCTGGCCTGGCCCTGGCCTGTCCGCCTAGCTCTGGCCTAGCCATGCCACTGGCACTGGCCTGGCCTGGCCTGGCCTGGCTCTGCCTAGCACTGGCCTGGCTCTGGCCTGGCCTGGCCTGTTCCTGGCCTAGGCCCTGGCCCTGGCCCTGGCCTGGCCTGGCCTAGGCCTGGCCCTGGCACCATGCCCTGGCCTGTCCCTGGCACCCAGCACTGGCACTGGCCTGACCGGGCCCTGGCCTGGCCCCAGGCCTGGCTCTAGGCCTGGCCTGGCCTGGCCCCAGCTGCTCTAGGCCTGGCCTGACTGACCCAGCCGCCAGGCCACAGTCCCAGCTCTGGCCTGGCCCTGTCCCAGGCTCTGGCCCAGATCTCGGCCCTGGCCTGGCCCCAGCCCTGGCCTGGCCTGGCCTGGCCTGGCCTGGCCTGGTTCTGGCACTGGCCTGGCCTGGCCTGGCCTGGCACTGGCGGCTGGCCTGAGGCTGGCCTGGCCTGGCCTGGCCTGGCCTGGGCCTGGCCTGATGGGCCTGGGCCTGGGCCTGGCCTAGGCCTAGCACTGGCCTGGCTGGTGCTGACCTGGCACTGGACACTGCAGGCCTGGCTCTGGTCCTGGCCTGAGGCCAGGTCATGGCCTGGCCCTGGCCTGGCCTGTGCCTGGCCTGGCCCTGCCTGGCCTGGAGTCTGGCTGGCTGGCCTGGCCTGGCCTGGCCCTAGGCCAGGCCCTGGCCTGGCCTGGGCCCAGGCCTGGCCTGGGCTGGGCCTGGCCTGGCCTGGCCGTGACCACTGGCCTGGCCTGGGTGATCTTGGCCTGGGCCTGGGTGTGCTGGCCTGGCCTGGGCCAGGTCTTTGCCTTGGCCTGGCCTGACCTGGGCCTGGGCCAGGCCTGGCCTGGGCCTGGCCTGGTCCTGGCCTGGCCAAGGCCCTGGCCTGGCCTGGCCTGGGCCAGGCCCTGGCCTGGCCATGGCCCCTGGCCTGGCCTGGCCGCTAAGGCCCAAGCCATGTCCTGGCCTGGCCTGGCCTGGCCCTTGCCCTGGCTCTGGCACTGACCTGGCCTGGCCACACATGGCCTGGCCTGGCCTGCCCTGCCTCTGCCCTGGCCCTGGCCTGGCCTGGCCTGCCCTGCCTGGCCTGGCCTAAGGCTCACCCAGCCCTGGCCTGGCCTGGCCCTGGCCTGGCCTGACCTGGCCCTGGCCCTGGACCTGGCCCCAGCCTGGCTGGCTCTGATCATGGCCCTGCCTCTGTGCTCTGGCCCTGGCCTGGCCTAGGCTTGTTCCAGGCCTGACCCTGGCCTGGCCTGGCCCTGGCTGGCCTGGGCCTGGCCTGGCCTGGCCCTGGCCTGGCCTGGGCCCAAAGGCCCTGGCCTGGCACTGGCCTGGCTGCCCTGGCCCTGACCTGTCCTGGCCTGGCACTGGCCTGGCCTGGCTCTAGGCCCTGGCCTGGCACAGCCCTGGCCCTGTCCTGGCCTGGCCAGCCAGTGCCCTGCCCTGCCTCTGCCCTGTCCTGGCCTGGCACCTGACCATAGGCCTGGCACCCTGGCCTGGCTCAGATGCTGACCCTGACCTGTAGGCCTGGCACTGGCCTTTGCCCTGGCCCAAAGTCTTGCCATGGCCTGGCCTGGCCGTGACCTAGGCCTGGTCTTGGCCTGGCTCGTCTGGCCTGGCTCTGGGCCTGCGACTGCCCATCTGCTTGCTTTGCCCTGGCCTGGCCTGGCCCAGTCCTAACACTAGTCCTGGCCTGGCCACCACCCTGTCCCTGTCCCTGCTCCTGGCACTAGCCTGACATTAAGCTTGGCCTGTTCCTAGGCCTGCTGGCCTGGCCTGGCCTGGCCTGGGCCTGGCACTGGCTCTGGCCTGGCCTGGCACTGGCCTGGCCCCAGTCCTCAGTCTGGCTCTGGCCTGGCCTGGCCTGGCCCTGGCCTGAAGCCTGATCTGCCCCTGGCCTGGCCCTGCCTGGCTCTATGCCTGGCACTCACCTGACTCTGGCCCTGGCCCAGGCCCTGGTCCTGGCGCTGGCCATGTCCTGGCCCTGGCCTTGGCCTAGGCCTGGCCTGCTGCCTGGCCTAAAATGGCCTAATTTTGGCCTGATCCTGAGCCTAGGCCTGGACTCTGGCACTGGCCTGAAAGTGGCTGCCTGGCTCTAGGCCTGGCCTGCCTGGCCTGTCACTGGCCTGGGCCCTGGCCTGGCCTGGCCTGGCCATTAAGCCTGGCCTGGGCAGTGCCTGACACTAGGCACTGGCCTGGCCTGGCTCTGGCCAAGGCCCTGGCCTTGCCTGGCCTTGGCCTGGCCTGGTCTGGCCCTGTCTACAGGCCCTTAGGCCTGGCTGCCTGGCCTGCTGGCCTGGGCCCTAGGCCTGGCGCTGGCCTGGCCCTGGCCTGGCCTGGCACTGGCCCTGCCTGGTCCTGGCCCTGGCCTGCCTGCCCTGGCCTGGCCTGGCGCTGCCTGGCCTGGTGCTGGCCTGGCCTGGCCCCTGGGCCTGACCTGGACCTGGCCCTGGCCTGGCCTGGCCTGGCCTGGCCTGGCCCTGGCCTGGCCTGGCCTGGCCTGCCCCCCTGGCCTGGCCTGGCCTGGCCTGGCCTGCCTGGCCTGGCCTGGCCTGGCCCTGGCCTGGCCCTGGCCTGGCCTGGCCTGGCCTGGCCTGGCCTGGCCTGGCCTGGCCTGGCCTGGCCTGGCCTGGCCCTGGCCTCCTGGCCTGGCCTGGCCCTGGCCTGGGCCTGGCCTGGCCTGGCCTGCCTGGCCTGGCCTGGCCCTAGCCTGGCCCTGGCCTGGCCTGGCCCTGGCCTGGCCTGCCGCCTGGCCTGGCCCTGGCCTGGCCCTGGCCTGGCCTGAGCCTGGCCTGGGCCTGGCCCTGGCCTGGCCTGGCCTGGCCTGGGCCTGGCCTGGCCCTGGCCTGGCCTGGGCCTGGCCCCTGGCCTGGCCTGGCCCTGGCCTGGCCTGGCCCCTGGCCTGGCCTGGCCTGGCCTGGCCTGGCCTGGCCTGGCCTGGCCTGGCCTGGCCTGGCCTGGCCTGGGCCTGGCCCTGGCCTGGCCTGGCCTGGGCCTGGGCCTGGCCTGGCCCTGGCCTGGCCTGGCCTGGCCTGGCCTGGCCTGGCCTGGCCTGGCCTGGCCTGGCCTGGCTGGCCCTGGCCTGGCCTGGCCTGGCCTGGCCTGGCCCTGGGCCTGGCCATGGCCTGGCCTGGCCTGGCCAGGCCTGACCTGGCCTGGCCCTGGCCTGGCCTGGCCCTGGCCCTGGCCCTGGCCTGGCCTGGCCTGTCCTGGCCCTGGCCTGGCCCTGGCCTGGCCTGGCCCTGGCCTGGCCTGCCCTGGCCCTGGCCCCTGGCCTGGCACTGGCCTGGGCCTGGCCTGGCCTGGCCTGGCCTGGCCTGGCCTGGCCTGGCCTGCCCAGGCCCTGGCTCTGATCCTGGCCTGGCCTGGCCTAGGCCTGGCCTGGCCTGGCCCTGCCCCTGGCCTGGCCTGGCCTGGCCTGGCCCTGACCTGGCCTGGCCTGGCCTGGCCTGCCTGAGCCTAGCCATGACCTGGCCTGGCTCTTCTGGCCTGAGGCCTGGCCTGGCCTGGCCTGGCCTGGCCTGGCCTGGCCCTGGCCTGGCCTAGCCCCTGGCCCTGGCCCAGGCCTGGCCTGGCCTGGCCTGGCCTGGCCTGGCCTGGCCTGGCCTGGCCCTGGCCCTGGCCCTGGCCTGGCCCTGGCATTGGCCTGGTCCTGGCCCCTGGCCTTGGCCTGGCCCATGGCCCTGGCCTGGCCTGGCCTGACCTGGCCTGGCCTGGCCTGGCCTGGCCTGAGCCTGGCCTAGGCCTGGCCTGGCCTGGCCCCAGGACCTGGCTCCTGGCCCCAGCCCCAATGCTAGGCCCAGCCACGGTCCCAGTCCTGGGCCTGGCCCAATGCCAGCCATGGCACCAGCCTCAATGCTGGCCCCAGCCTGGCCCTGGCCTGGCCTGCCTGGCCTGGCCTTGCCCCTGGCCTGGCCTGGCCTGGCCTGGCCTGGCACTAAGCCCTGGACCTGGCCTGGCCTGGCCTCTTTTGGCCTAGGCCTGGAGTGACACAGGCCCTGGCCCCAGGCCTGCCTGGCCTGGCCCTGGCCTGGCCTGGCCTGGCACTGCCCTGGCCTCTTCTGACCTGGCCTGGCCTGTGGCCTGGCCTGGCCTGGCCTGACCTGGGCCCAGGCCTGGCCTGGGCCTGGCCTGGCCTGGCCTGGGCCTGGGCCTGGCCCTGGCCTGGCCTGGCCTGGCCTGGCCTGGCCTGGCCTGGCCTGATCCTGGGCCAGGCCCAGGCACTGGCCTGGCCTGGCCTGGCCTGGCCTGGGCTGGGCCTGGCCTGGCCTGGCCTGGCCATGACCTGGCCTGGCCTGGCCTGTCTTGGCCTGGGCCTGGGTGGCCTGTCCTGGCCTGACCTGGGCCTGGCCTGGCCAGGCCTGGCCCTGGCCTGGCCTGGCCTGGGCCAAGGCCTGGCCTGGCCTGGCCTGGCCTGGCCTGGCCTGGCCTGGCCCTGGCCAAGGCCCCTGGCCTGGCCTGGCCTGGGCCTCTTCTGACCTAGGCCTGGCTGGCCTGGCCTGGCCTGGCCTGGCCTGGCCTGGCCCTGGCCCTGGCCTGGCCCTGGCCTGGCCTGGCCTGGCCTGCCTGGCCTGGCCTGGCCTGGCCTGGCACTGGCCTGGCCTCTTCTGGCCTGGCCTGGGCCTAGGTGGCCCTGGCCTGGCCTGGGCCTGGCCTGGCCCTGGCCCTGGCCTGGCCTGGCCTGGCACTGGGCCTGGCCTGGCCTGGCCTGGCCTGGCCTGACCTGGCCTAGGCCTGGCCCTAGGCCTGGCCCTGGCCCAGGCCCTGGCCTGGCCTGGCCTGGCCTGACCTGGCCTGGCCCTGCCCCTGCCCTGGCCCTGCCTCACCTGGCCTGTCCTCACCCTGGCCTGGCCTGGCCTGGCCTGGCCTAAGGCCTGGCCCTGGCCCCAGCCCTGGCCTGGCCTGGCCTGGCCTGGGCCTGGCCTGGGCCTGGCCTGGCCTGGCCTGGCCTGGCCTGGCCTGGCCTGGCCTGGGCCTGCTGGCCTGGCCTGGGCCTGGCCTGGCCAGCCTGGCCTGGCCTGCCTGGCCTAGGCACTGGCCTGGGCCTGGCTCTGGCCTGGCACTGGCCTGCCTGGCCTGGCCTGGCCTGGGCCTGGCCTGGCCTGGCCTGTCCATGGCCTGGCCTGGCCTGGCCTGGCCCCTGGCCTGGCCTAGGCCTGGCCTGAGCCTCCCTGGCCTGGCCTGGCCCCTGGCCCTGTCCTGCCCTGGCTCTGGCCTGGCCTGGCACTGAAGCACTGGCCTGGCCTGGCCCTGGTTCTGCACCTGGCCCTGGCTCTGGCCTGGCCTGACCCTGTGCCCTGGCCTGGCCTGGCCTGGCCTGGCTGTCCTGGCCTGGCCCTGGCCTGGCCTGGCCTGGCCTGGCCTGGCCTGGCCTGGCCTGGCCTGGCCTGGCCATGGCCTGGCCTGGCCCTGCCCTGCCTCTGCCTGGCCTGGCCTGCCTGGCCTGGCCTGGCCCCCTGCCCTGCCCTGGCTGCTGGCCTAGGCTCACCTGGCCTGGCCTGGCCTGGCCTGGGCCCTGGCCTGGCCCTGGCCCTGGACCCTGGCCCCAGCCACCTGGCTCTGGCCTGCCCTACTGCCTCTGTGCTCTGGCCTGCCCCTGGCCTGGCCTGGGCCTGTTCCAGGCCTGACCCTGGCCTGCTCCTGGCCTGGCCTGGCCTGGCCCTGGCCTGGTCCTGGCCTGGCCTGGCCTGGCCCTGGCCTGGCACTGGCCTGGCCCAGCCCCTGGCCCTGTCTGTCCTGGCCCTGGCCTAGCCTGGCCTGGCCTGGGTTCTAGGCCTGGCCTGGCCTGGCCCCTGACCTGTCCTGGGCCCTGACCAGTGCCCTGCCCTGCCTCTGCCCTGTCCTGGCCTGGCCTGCCTGCCCTAGGCCTGGCACCTGGCCTGGCTCAGGTGCTGGCCTGACCCTGGCCTGGCACTGGCCTTGCCTGGCCCTGGCCCAAAGTCTTGCCCTTGGCCTGGCCTGGCCGTGACCTAGGCCTGATCTTGGCCTGGCTCGTCTGGCCCTGGCCTAGGCCTGCAGCTGCCCGTCTGCCTGCTTGCACCTGGCCTGGCACGGCCCAGTCCTGGCACTAGTCCTGGCCTTGGCCTGCACCTGTCCTGTCCCTGCTCCTGGCACTGGCCTGGCATTAGGCCTGGCCTGTCCTGGGCCTGGCACTGGCCTGGCCTGGCCCTGGCCTGGCTCTGCCCTGGCCTGGCCTAGGCCTGGCCTGGCCCTGGCCAGGCCTGGCCCTGGCCTGGCCTGGGCCTGGCACTGGCCTGGCCTCTGGCCTTGCCTCTGGCCTGGCCCTGACTGGCCTGGCCTGGCCCTGGCTCTGGCCTGGCCTGGCCTTGGCACTGGACCTTAGGCCTGGCCCAGCCCTGGCCCTTGCCTGGCTCTGTCCTAGTCACTCACCATGGCTCTCTGGCCCTGGCCCAGGCCCTGGCCCTGGCACTGGCCATGTCCTGGCCCTGGCCCTGGCCTGGCCTGGCAGCTGACCTGGCCTAGGCCTGGCCTGATTTTGGCCTGATCCTGGGCCTAGGCCTGGACTCTGGCACTGGCCTGGAGTGGCTGTGGCTCTGGCCTGGCCAGCCTGGCCCTGTCCTGGCGCCTGGAGTCCTGGCCTGGCCTGGCCTGGGCATTAGGCCTGGCCTGCAAGCAGCACCGGCACTGGCCTTGGCCTGGCCTGGCCAGGCCCTAGGCCTGCTGACCTGGCCCTGGCCTAGTCCTGGCACTGGCCTGGCAATGGCCTGGCCTAGGCCTGGCCTGGCCCTGGCCTGGCACTGGGCCTGGCCTGGCCTGGCCTGGGCCTGGCCTGGCCTGGCCTGGCCTGCCCTGGCCTGGCCTGGCCTGGCCTGCCTGGCCTGGCCTGGCCCTGGCCTGGCCAGGCCTGGCCTGGCCTGGCCTGGCCCTGGCCTGGCCTGGCCTGGCCTGGCCTGGCTGGCCTGGCCTGGCCTGGCCTGGGCCTGGCCTGGCCTGGCCTGGCCTGGGCCTGGCCTCTGGCCTGGCCTGACCCTGGCCTGGCCTGGCCTGGCCTGGCCTGGCCCCCTGGCCTGGCCTGGCCTGGCCCTGGCCTGGCCCCTGCCCCTGGCCTGGCCTGGCCCTGGCCTGGCCTGGCCTGGCCTGGCCTGGCCTGGCCTGGCCTGGCCTGGCCTGGGCCTGGCCCTGGCCTGGCCTGGCCTGGCCTGGCCCTGGCCCTGGCCTGGCCTGGCCTGGCCTGGCCTGGCCTGGCCTGGCCTGGCCTGGCCTGGCCTGGCCTGGCCTGGCCTGGCCTGGCCTGGCCTGGCCTGGCCCTGGCCTGGCCCTGGCCTGGCCTGGCCTGGCCTGGCCTGGCCTGGCCTGGCCCTGGCCTGGCCCAGGCCCTGGCCTGGCCCTGGCCTGGCCTGGCCTGGCCTGGCCTGGCCTGGCCTGGCCTGGCCTGGCCTGGCCTGGCCTGGCCCTGGCCTGGCCTGGCCTGGCCTGGCCTGGCCCAGGCCTGGCCTGGCCTGGCCTGGCCTGGCCTGGCCTGACCTGGCCTGGCCTGGCCTGGCCTGGCCTGGCCTGGCCTGGCACTGCCCTGGCCCTGGCCTGGCCTGGCCTGGCCTGACCTGGCCAGGCCCTGGCCTGGGCCAGGCCCTGGCCTGGGCCTGGCACTGGCCTGGCCTGGCCTGGCCTGGCCTGGCCTGGCCTGGCCTGGCCTGGCCTGGCCCTGGCCTGGCCTGGCCTGGCCTGGCCTGGCCTGGCCTGGCCTGGGCCTCTTCCTGGCCTGGGCCTGGCCTGGCTGGCCTGGCCTGGCCTGGCCTGGCCTGGCCTGGCCTGGCCTGGCCTGGCCTGGCCCTGGCCTGGCCTGGGCCTGGGCCTCTTCCTGGCCTAGGCCTGGGTGGCCTGCCTGCCTGGCCTGGCTCTGGTCATGGCCCTGGCCTGTCAGGCCCTGGCCTGGCCTGGCCTGGCCTGGCCTGGCCTGGCCTGGCCTGGCCGGACAGTGGCCTGGTCCTGGCCTAGGCCTGGTCTGGCCTGGCCTGGCCTCACCCCTGTGCCTGGCCTGGCCTGGCCCTCCTGTTCTGGCGCTGACCATAGGCCTAGCGCTCCTGGCCTAGGCCTAGGCGTGACAGTGGCCTGGCCCTGGCCGGACCCCACCCGGGCCTGGCCTGGCCTAGGCCCTAACTATTGCCTGGCCTGGACCCTTGCCCTTGCACTGGCCTGGCCCTGGCCCTGGCACTTGCTGTGGCCCTAGCCTCTCCTGGCCCTAAGCCTAGGCCTGTTCCTGTTCCTGAGCCTGGACTCAGCCCTAGCCTGACCCTGACACTAACCGCCCCCCAAAACCTCCTTTCCTGGCCTGGCCTAGTCCTGGCCCCTAGCCTCATACTGGCCCAGGCCCTGACCATAGCCCTAGGCCTGGCCTGGCCTGGCCTTGGCCTGGCCTGGCCTGGCCCAGCTCTGGCCTGGCCGTGGCCTGGCCTGTTCTGGCCATGGCTGGCTAGGCCTAGGCCTCTTCTGCCCTGGCCTGGCAGTGTGCTGGCCTGATCTTGTCCTGGCCTCCCACCTGACATGAGGCCAGGCCTGCCTGGCCTGGAGTCTGGCCTGGCCTGGGCCTAGGCCCGGCAGTGGGCTTGGCCTGGCACTGGCACTGGCCTGGCTGGCCTGGGCCCTGGGCCCCTGCCTGGGCCTGGTTCTGGCCTGGCCTGGCCTGGCCTGGGCCTGGGCCTGGCCCTGGCCCTGGCCCATGCCCGTGCCCTTGCCCTGCCACTGCCCTGGCCGTGACCCAGCACTGGCACTGGCCTGGCCTGGCACTGGCCTGGCCTGGGCCTGGCCCTGGCCTGCACTGTCGGCTGGCCTGGCCCAGCCTGGCACTGGCCTGGGACTGGCTCTGGCCTGGCCTGGCACTGGCCTGGGCCTGGCCTGGCCCTGGCCTGGAGTCTGGCCTGGCCTGGCCCCAGGCCCTGGCCTGGCACTAGGCCTGGCTCTGGCCTGGCCTGGGCCCTGGCCTGGAGTCCTGGCCTGCTGCCTGGCCTGGCCCTAGGCCTGGCCTGGCCTGGCACTGGCACTGTTCCTGGCCTGAGGCTAGCCTGGCCATGACCTGGGCCGTGAGCCCTGGCCTGGCCTGGCACAGTGCTCACCCTGGCCTGGCTCCGTCCCCCTGCCCTGCCCCTGGCCTGGCCTAGGCCTGGCTCTGGCCTGGCCTGGCCTGGCCTGGCCTGGCCTGGCCTGGCCTGGCCTGGCCTGGCCTGGCCTGGCCTCACCCTGTGCCTGGCCTGGCCCTGCCTGTTCTGGCGCTGACCATAGGCCTAGGCCTCTTCCTGGCCTAGGCTTAGGCGTGACAGTGGCCTGGCCTGGCCTGGCCTGGCCTGGCCCTGGCCTGGCCTGGCCTAGCCTAACTGTTCCCCTAGCCTGGACCTTTGCCCTTGCACTAGCCTGGCCCTGGCCCTGGCACTTGCTGTGTCCTAGCCTCTCTCCCTGGCCCTAAGGCCTAGGCCTGTTCCTGTTCCTGGCCCTGGACCCAGCCTAACCTGACACTGGAGCCCCAGCACATGCTCCTCCTGGCCTGGCCTAGTCCTGGCCCCTAGCCTCACTCTGTTGGCCCTGGCCATAGGCCTAGGCCTGGCCTGGCCCTGGCAAGGCTTGGCCTGGCCTGGCCCAGCTCTTGCCCTGGCCGTGGCCTAACCTGTTCTGGCCGTGGCATGAGGCCTAGGCCTCTTCTGCCCCTGGCCTGGCAGTGGATGCTGGCCTAATCCTGTCCTGATCCCTGCCACACTGAAGCCAGGCCTGCCTGGCCTGGAGTCTGGCCTGGGCCTGGGCCTGGGCCCGGCCCTGGCTTGGCCTGGCACTGGCGCTGGCCTGGGCCTGGGCCTGGCCTGGGCCTGGTCCTGGCCTGGCCTGGCCTGGGCCTGGGCCTGGCCTGGCCCCAGCCCATGCCCGTGCCCTTGCCCTGCCACTGCCCTGGCCGTGACCCAGCTGGCACTGGCCTGGCCTGGACTGACACTGGGCTGAGTCCTGGCCTGGCACTGTCGCTGGTGCTGGCCCAGCCCTGGCACTGGCCTGGACTGCCTCTGGCCTGGCCTGGCACTGGCCTGGGCCCTGGCCCTGGCCTGGCCTGGAGTCTGGCCTGGCCTGGCCCCAGGCCCTGGCCTGGCACTGGGCCTGGCTCTGGCCTGGCCTGGGCCTGGCCTGGATCCTGGCCTGGCCCTGGCCCTGGCCTAGGCCCTGGCCTGGCCTGCCTGGGCCTGGCCTGGCCTGGCCTGGCACTGGCACTGTCCTGGCCTGGCCTGGCCTGGCCTGGCCTGGCTCTGGCTCTGGGCCCTGGCCCTGGCCTGGCCTGGCACAGTGCTCACCTGGCCCTGGCTCCGTCCCATGCCCTGCCCTGCCCTGGCTCTGGCCTGGCTCTGGCCTGGCCTAGCACTGGCCTGGCCTGGCCTGGCCTGGCCTAGCCTGGCCTGGCCTCACCTGTGCTGCCTAACCCTGGCCCTCACCCTGTTCTGTAGAGCCCTAGGCCTAGGCCTCTTTCCTGGCCTAGGCTTAAGGTGTGCTGACCTAGGCCCAGCCTGGCTCCAGCTGGCCTGGCCTGGCCTGGCCTGGCCTAAGCCTGGCTATAGTCCTAACCTGGACCTAACCCTTACACTAAACATGGCCCTGGCCCTGGCCCTGGAACTGACCGTGGACCTAGCCTCTCCCTGGCCTAAACTAGCCTAACCATGTTCCTAGGCCTGGACTCAGCCTAGCCTAGCACTAACCCCAGGCCCCAGCACATGCACTGCCCCTGGCCTTAGCCTAGCACTGGCCTAGCCACTCACCTGACCTGAGGCCTGGCCATAGGCCCTGGCTCTGGCCTAGGCCTTGATTCTTGGCCTAGCCTGGCCTTGGCTCTGGCCCTGGCCTAGGCCTTGCCTCTCCTGGCCTAGCACTGGCCCTGGCCTGTCCTAGGCCTGGCCTGGACCCTGGCCGTGACCTGTCCTGGCTCGGTCTGGCTCTGGCCCTGGCCTAGGCCCTGGCTCTGGCCCAGGCCATCCCTGGCACTAACAGTGACCTAAGGCCTAGGCCTGACCCTTGCCTGGCCTGACCTGGACCAGGACCTGCCCCTGGCCCTATCTCTGGCCCTGGCCCTGGCCTGGCCCTTGCCGTGACACTAGGCACTAGGCCCTGGCCTGGCCTGGCCTGGCCCCTGGCCTGGCCTGTGGCACTGTCCTAGGCCTGGGCCCTGGCACTGGCCTGGCACTAGGCCCTGTCCCAGGCCTGGCCTAGGCCCTGGCCTGGCCTGGCCCTGGCCCTATCTCTGGCCCTGGCCCTGGCCTGGCCTGGCCTGGCCTAGCCTGGCCCCCAGGCCTGGCCTAGCCCTGCCTAAGCCTAGGCCTAGCTATAGCACTGACCTGGACCTAGCCCTTACACTGAGCCTGGCCCTGGCCCTGGCCCTATCCTGGCACTGGCCGTGGCCCTAACCACTCTCCCTGGCCCTAAACCTAGCCATAACCATAGCCCTGTTCCTGGCCCTGGACCCAGCCTAGTTCTGGCACAGCTCTGGCCCTGACACTAAGCATAGCCTCCAGCACATGCCCTGCCCTGCCTGGCCCTAGGCCTGGCCCGGATCCAGGCCCTGGCCATAGGCCTAGCACTGGCCCTGGCCTAGGCCTTAGGCCTTGGCCTGGCCTGCCAACCTGGCTCTGGCCTAGGCCTAGGCCTTGTCACTCTCCTGGCCTAACACTAACCCAGGCCCTGTCCTGGGCCCTGACCCTGGCCTGGCCTGGCCTAGCTCATCTGGCCTGGCCCTGGCCTAGGCCTGGCCTAACCCCAGGCCTGTCCTAACACTAAAAATGACCTGGCACCTAATCGTGGCCTAGCCTGGCACTAAACATGGCCATGGCCCAGGCCCTGGACCAGGACCTGGCACTGGCCCTGGCCTATCTGTGGCCCTGGCCCTGGCCTTGGCTCTTGCCTGGCCTGGCCTGGCCCTGGCCTGGCCTGGCCTGGCCCTGGCCTGTCTGTGGCCTGTCCTGGGCCTGGGCCCTGGCCTGGCCTGGGCCTGGCCTGCCTGGCCTGACCTTGGCCTGTCCTAAGGCCTGGGCACTGGCCTGGCCTGGCCTGGCCTGGCCTGGGCACTGGCCTGGTCCTGGCTCTGGCCTGGCCTGGCCTGGGCACTGGCCTGGCCTGGCCTGCCCTGCCCTGGCCCTGGCCTGGCCTGGCTCTGGCCTGGCCTGACCTGGGCACTGGCCTGGCCTGGCACTGGCCTGTCCTGGGCCTGGACCCTGGCCTGGCCTGGCCCTGGCCTAGCCTGGCCTGGCCTGGCCTGCCCTGCCTTGCCTGGCCTGGCCTGGCCTGGCCTGGCCTGGGCTCTGGCTGTGTGTGCTGGCCTGGCTATGACATAGGCCCTGTAGGCCTTGTCCTGGCCTGGCCCAGGTCTGGCCTGGCCTCGTGCTGCTCTGTTCCTGGCCTGTTCTGGCCTGACCTGGCCTAGGCCTGGCCTCTTCCTGACCTTGGCCGCCAACAGTGGTGAGGCCCTGGCCTGGCCCCAGCCTGGCCCTGGCTCTGCCTGGCAAAGGCCTGACACTAGGCCAAGGCCTAGCCATGGCACTGGCCTGTTCTGGCCTGGCCTGGCCTTGGCCTCTTCTGGCCTGGGGCTGGCCTGGCCCTGGCTGGCCTGATCCTGTGCACTGGTTCTGGCCTGGCCTGGCCTGGCCTGGCCTGGCCTGGCCCTGCTGGCCTGGCCTGGCCATGACCATGCCCCAGGCCCTGGCCTGGCCTGGCCTGGCTGTGCCTGGCCCTGGCCCAGGCCCTGGCCTGGCCTGGCCTGGCCCTGGCCTGGCCTGGCCCTGGCACTGCACTGGCACTGGCCCTGGCCTGGCCTGGCTCTGGCCTGGCCTGGCCTGGCCTGGCCTGGCCTGGCCTGCCTGGCCCCTGGCCTGGCCTGGCCTGGCCTGGCCTGGCCTGGCCTGAGGCCTGCCTGGCCTGGCCTGGCCCAGGTCCAGGCCTGGCCTGGCCTGGGACTTGGCCTTGGCCTAGGCCTGACTGTGGGCCTGGCCTGGCCCCAGTCCTGGCCTGGCAATGCCTGGCCTAGGCTGGCCTGGCCTGGCCTGGCCTGGGCCTGGCCTGGGTTGGCACTGGCCCTGGCACTGGCCTGTCCTGGCCTAGGCCTGGCCTGGCCTGGCCTGGCCTGGCCCTGGCCCTGGCCTGGCCTGGCCTGGCCTGGCCTGCCCTGGCCTGGCCTGGCCCAGGCCCTGGCCTGGCCCTGCCCTGCCCTGCCCTGCCCTGGCCTGGCCCTGGCCTGGCCTGCCTGGCCTGGCCTGGCCCTGGCCCTGGCCTGGCCTGGCCTGGCCTGGCCTGTTCCTGGCCTGGCCTGGCCTGGCCTAGTCTGGCCCTGTCCTGGCCTAGGCCTGGCCTGGCCGTGGCCTGGCCTGGCCTGGCCTGGCCTGGCCCTGGCTTCTGGCCTGGCTGTGACACTGTGCACTAGCCCAGGCCCTGGCCTGTTCTGGCCCTGGCCTAGGCCTAGGCCTCTTCGGGGCCTGGCCTGGCCTGGCTGGCCTGGCCTGGCCTAGTCCCAGCCCCAGCTCTGGCCCTGGCCCTGCCTGGCCCTGGCCTGGCCTGGCCATCCGGCCTGGCCTGGTGCTGGCCTGGCCTGGCCTGGCCTGAGTCCTGGCCCTGGCCTGGCCTAGGCCTGACCTCTCCTGGCCTGGCTATGGCCTGGCCCTGGCCCTGGCCTGCCTGGCCTGGCCTGGCCTGGCCCTGACCTCACCCAGGCCTGGGCCTGGCCTGGCCATGCCCCGAGCATGGCCGTGGCCTGGTCCTGGCTCTGCCCCTGGCCTGGCACTGGCCTGCCCTGGCCCCAGGCCCTGCCCCTGCCCTGCCCATCCTGCCCTGCCCTGCCCTGACCTGAGCCCTGGCCTGGCCTAACGGCCTGGCCTGGCACTGGCCATGGCCTGGCCCCTAGTCCTGCCTGGCCTGGCCTGGCCTGGCCATGGCTCTGTCCTGGGCCTGGGCCTGTGCCTGGCCCTGCACTGGCCTGGCCTGGCCATAGCCCTGGCCTGGCCTGCCTGCTCCTGGCCTGGCCTGGCACGGACCAAGCCCGTGGCCCCAGGCCTTGGTCCTGGCCTGAGCACTGGCCTGACCGTGAGCCTGGCCCTGGCCTGAGGCCTGGCCTGGCCCTGGCCCTGGCCTGGCCCAAGGCACTGGGCCCTGGCCTGGCCCTGGCCTGGCCTGGCCTGGCCCGCCTGGCCTGACCTGGCCTGGCCTGGCACTGGCATCTGGCCTGGCCTGGCCTGGGCCTCAGCCTGGCCTGGCCCCCTGGCCCATGCCCTGCTCCTGGCCTGGCCTGGCCTGGCCTGGCCTGCCTGACCTGGCCTGGCCTGGCCTGGTCCTGGCCTGGCACAGTCCTGGCCCGGACCCTGCCCCTGCCCCTGCCCTGGCCCAGGCCCTGGCCTGACCTGGCCAGTCTCTTTGGGCCTTGCCTGGGCCTGGCCTGGCCTCTGGCCTGGCCCTGGCCGTGACTGGCTGGCACAGTCCTGGCCTGGCCTGGCTGGCCCTGTTCTGGCCGTGTGCTGGGCCTGGCCTGGCCTGCAACCTGCCCCTGGCAGTGGCGCTGGCCTGATCCTGTCCTGGCCCCAGCTGACACTAGGCCTAGGCCTGCCTGGCCTGGAGTCTGGCCTGGGCCTTGGCCTGCCTGGCCCCAGTCCTGGGCCTGGCCTGGCACTGGCCTGGCCTGGCCTGGGCCTGGGCCTGGCCTGGCCTGGCCTGGCCTGGCCTGGACCTGGCCTGGCCTGGCCTGGCCCTGGCCTGGCCTGGGCCTGGCCCCAGCCTGGCCCCTGCCCTGCCCTGCCCCTGCCCTGGCCGTGACTGACCCTGGCCTGGCCTGGCCTGGGCCTGGCCCTAGGCCTGGCCGTGGCCTCCAGCCTGGCCTCGGCCCCTGGCCCTGCCTGGTAGGCCTGGCAATGGCCCTGGGCTGGCCCATGTCCTGTCCTGGTCCTGGCCTGGCCCTGGCTCTGGGCCTGGGCCCTGGGCCTGGCCTGGCCTGGCCCTGTCCCAGTGCTGGCCCTGGCCCTTGCTCCCGGCCCCTGCCCTGCCCATGGCCTGGCCTGGCCCAAGGCCTGGCCCTGGCCTGGCCTTGGCCTGGCCTGGCCTGGCCCTGGCCCTGGCCTGGCCTGGCCCTGTGCCCTGCCTGGCCTGGCCTGTTCTGGCGCTGGCCTGACCGTGACCCTCTTCCTGGCCTAGGCCTGGCCCTGGCCACTGGCCTGGCCTGGCCTGGCCTGGCCTAGCCCCTGGCCTGGCCTTCACCCTGCCCTGGCACTAGGCCTGGCCATGGCCTGGTCCTGAGCCTGGCCTGGCACTGGCCCTGGCCCTGGCCTGGACCTGGCCCTGGCCCTGGCCTGACCTCTCCTGGCCCTGGCCTGGCCTCTGGCCTGGCCCAGCCATGGCCTGGCCTACTGGCCATGGCCTGGCCATGGCCCAGGCCCTGACACATGCCCCTGGCCTGGCCCTGCCCTGGCCTGGCCTAGGCCTAGGCCTCGGCCCTGGCCTGGCCCAGCTCTGGCCTGATCCTGGGCCCTGGCCTGGCCCGCTCTGGCCTGGCCTGATCCTGGGCCTGGCCTGGCCTGGCCTGTGCTAGGCCTGGCCTGGCCTTGGCCTCTTCTGCACAGGCCTAGCAGTGACACTGGCCTGGCCTGGCCCTAGCACTAGTTCTGGCACTGGCCATGGCCTAAGCCTAACCTGGTCCTAGGCCCTGCACCTGGCCTGGCCTGGCACAGCTCTGGCCATGCCCCGGACACTAACGATGACACCTTGCCTGGCCTGGCCTGGCCTGATCCTGAGCCATAATTCTAGCCTGGCCTTGGCCATGGCTAGGCCCTGCCCTGGCCTAGCCCTGGCCCTGGCCTTTGCCTTGTCCTGGCCTTGGCCCTGGCCCTAGCCTGGCCGTAGGCCCTGGCCTGGCCTGGCCTGGCCTGGCCTGGCTGGCCTGGCCTAGCCTGGCCTGGCTCAGGCCCATGCACCTGTTGCTGGCTTCTAGCACTGGCCATGGCCCCTGCCCTGGGCCTGGCCTGGCCTGGCCTGGCCTGGCTCGTGACCTGGCCTGGCTGGCCTGGTCCTGGCTAAAGCCCTGGCCCAGGCATGCCTCTGGCCTAGTCCTGGGCCGTGGCCGTGGCCTATGCCTGATATGGCCTGGCTCTTTCTGGCCTGGCCCTGGCCCTGGCCTCTTTTGGCCCTGCCTGCCCTGGTCTGGCCTGGCCTGGCCTGGCCTAAGACCAGCACCGTCCGTGGCCTGGCCTGGCCTGCCCTGTCCTGTCCTGGCCTGGCCTGGCCCTAGGCCTGCTCCTGCCACTGGCACAGGCCTTGGCACTGACCTGGCCCTGGCCTGGGACTGGCCTGGCCCTGGCCTGGCCTGTGCCTGGCTGTGACCGTTGGCCTGGCCTGGCCTTGGCCTGGGCTGGCCTGGCCTGGCTCTGGCCTAGGCCTGACCGTAGGCCCTGGCACTGTCCTGGAGTCTGGCCTGGCCCTGGTTCAGTCTAGGCCTGGCCTAGGCCTGCCCCTGCCATGCTGGCCTGCCCTGCCCTGCCCTGCCTGGCCCTGGCCTGGCCTGGCCTGGCCTGGCACCTGGCCTGGCTCTGATCTTGGCCTGACCTGGCCTGGCCTGGGCCTCTTCCGGATCCTGGCCTAAAGTGATTCTAGGCCCTAATCCTGTCCTGGCTCCCGGCCCCCAGGCCTGGGCCTGGCCTGGCCTCAGGCACTGGCTCTGGCCTGGCACTGGCACTCGTGTGACCTGGCCTGGCACTGGGCCTGGCCCTGGCCTGGCCTGGCCTGGGCCTGGCCTGGCACTGGCCTGGCACTGGTCCTGGCCGTGACTGGCCTGAGCAGTAGTCCTGGCCTGGGCCCTGGCCTGGCACTGGCCCTGTCCCAGTCCTGACCTGAGTCTGGCTCCAGGCCATGCCCTGCCCGGCTCTTGGCCCCTGGCCCTGGCCTGGCACTGGCCTGTCCTGGGCCCTGGCCCTGGCCTGGCTCTGGCCTGGGCCTGGCCTGGCACTGGCCTGGCCCAGGCCGTGAGGCCTGGGCCTAGGCCTGGCCTGGCCTGGCCTGGCTGAGGCCTGGCCTGGCCTTGGCCTGGCCTGGCCTGGCCCCAGCCCTGGCCTGGCCTGGGCCTGGCCTGGCCTGGCCCCAGGCTGTGGGCCTGGCACTGGCCTGGCTCTGGCCTGGCCTGGGCCCTGGCCTGGCCTGGTCTGTCCTGGCCCTGGCCTGGCCCTACCTAGGCCTGCCTAGGCCTGGCCCTGGCCTGCACTGGCACTGTCCTGGCCTAGGCCTGTCCTGGCCTGGCCCTGGCCCTGGCCTGGGCCTGGGCCTGGCCTGGCCTGGCCTGGCACTGCCTGGCTCTGGCCTGGCCCGTCCCATGCCCTGCACCTGCCCTGCTGACCCTGGCCTGGTGCTGGCCTGGGCCCTGGCCGGACAGTGGCCTAGTCCTGGCCTGGGCCCTGGCCTGGCCTCACTCCCTATGCCTGGCCTGGCTCTGCCCTGTTCTGGCTGACCATAGGCCTGGCGTGTCTTCCTGGCCTGGGCTTAGGCGTGGCAGTGGCCTGGCCCTGGCCTGGCCCCGGCCCTGACCTGGCCTAGCACTGCCTGGCCTAGGCCTAGCTATTGCCTTGCCTGGACCCTTGCTCTTGCACTAGCCTGGCCCTGGCCCTGGCACTTGCTGTGGCCCTAGCCCTCTCCCTGGCCCTAAGCCTAGGCCTGTTCCTGTTCCTGAAGCCTGGACCCAGCCTAGCCTGACCCTGGCCTGGCCCTGCACATGCCCTTCCTGGCCTGGCCTAGTCCTGGCCCTAGCCTCACTCTCCTTAGCCCTGGCCATAAGCCTATGGCCTTGGCCTGCCCCTGCCCCTGGCCTGTCCCTGCCCTGGCCCTGGCCTGCAATGCCCTGGCCTGGCCTAGCCTACACACCTGGCCTGGCTCTAATCTTGGCCTAGCCTAATGCTAAGCCTCTTCCGATCCTGGCCTAAAGTATGCTAGTCCTAATCCTGTCCCTTGCTCCAGCCCCAGGCCTAGCTTAGGCCTGCCTAGGCCTGAGCCTGGCCTCCAGCACTAGCTCTAACACTAACACTAACACTAAATGTGACCTGACTCTGGCCATGGCCCAGCACTGGCCATGGGCCTAATCCTGTCCTTAGCCTGCCCTGCCCTGCCCTTGCCCTGGCCTGGCCTGGCCTAGGCCTGGCCCTGGCCTGGCCTGGCCTGGCCTGCCCTAGCCAGGCCATGATCCTGGCCCCAGCCCATGCGCCTGCGCCTGCACTGGGCCTGGCCTGGCCCAGGCCCTGGCCATGGCCTGGCGCTGCACTAGCACTGCCTGGCCTGGCCTGGCCTAAATCTGTCTCTTGCACTTAGCCTGACACCAAAGCCTAACCTGGCCTAACCTAGGCCTGGTCTGGCTCTGGCCCTGCCCCTGGTACTGGCCGTGTTCCTGGCCTGTCCTTGGGCCTGGCCTGGGCCCTGCCCATGGCCTAAGCCTGGCCTGGCTCTGGCCTAAGCCTAAGCCTGGCCTGGCCCAGGCCTGACCCAAGGCCTGGCCCTGGCTGCTGCCCATGCCCCTGCCCCTGGCCCCAGCCCTGCCTGGCTCTGGCTTCAGCCCTAACAATGGCCTGGCCTGGCCTGTTTTGGCCTGGCCTGGGCCTGGGCCTGCCTGGGCCAAGGCCTGGCCTGGCCCTGCCACATGCCCCTGCCCTCCGCCTGCCCTGGCCTGGCCTGGTTAGTCTTGGCCCTGGCCTGGCTCTGGGCCTGGCACTGGCCCAGGCACTGGCACTGGCCTGGGCCTGGTCCTGGCCCTGGCCCCAGCCCTGGCACTGGCCTGGCACTGGCCTTGTCCTGGCCTGGCCTGGGCCTGGCCTAATCCTGGCCTGGGCCTGGCCTGGCTCTTCCTGGCCTGGCCTGGGCCTGCCCTGCCCGTGCCTGTCCGCTCCTGGCCTGGCCTGCCCTGGCCATGGCCTGGCCTGGCCTGTCTCGTCTGGGCACTGGCCCTGAGCGTTCCTGGCCTGGCCCTGCCGCCAGTCCTGGCATTGGCCTGGCTCTGGCCCTGTCCTGGCCCTGATCCCTGGCCTTGGCCTGGCCATGACCATGCCAAGGCCATGGCCTGCCCTTGCCTGTCCCGTTCCTCGGCCTCCTTGCATAGGCCTGGCCTGGCCTGGCCATCCCCTGGCCCTGGCCTGGCCTGGCTCCTGGCTCTGGCCCTGTCCTGGGCCTGTGCCTGGCCTAGGCCTGGCCTGGCCTTGGGAGCAATGGCCTGGTCCTGGCCATGGCCCAGGCCCTGGCCTGGCCTAAGGCTGGCCTGGTCCTGGCCTGGCCATGACCTGGGCCTTAGGCCTTAGCACTGGCCTGGCTGGCTCTGGTCCTGGCCTGGCCTAGGCCTGTCTCTTGGCTGGCTCTGTCACTGGGCCTGAAGCCTGGCACTGGCCTGGCTGGCTTGCCTGGCCCAGATGCTTGCACCGCCTAGGCCTGGCCGTGACCTAACTGCCCCGTTTCCATTCCCTGCCTCAGGCACTAATCGTTGCCTAAGGCTAAGCACTAGCCTGGCCCTGACCTGGACCCAGGCCTGGCCCTGGACCCCCTGCCTGACCCTGAAGCCTGGCCTGACCTGGGCCTGGCCCTGACAGCCACCTCCTGGCCCTGGCCTGACATGGCACTCTGCCCTGGCCTGGCCTGGCCTGGCCTGGCCTGGCCTAGGCCTAACCACTGGCCAGCCTGGCCTGGCCTAGGCACAGCCTGGCATTGGCCTAGGCCTAGGCCCTGGCCCTGACCTAGGCCCTGGCCCTGGCCTGGCTCTGGCCTGCCTGACCTGACCAAGCCAGAAGGCCTGTCCTGTCCTGGCCTGGCCTGGCCTGGCCTGGCTGCACCAGCCGAGCACTGACCCTGGCCCAGGCATGACACCAGCCCCCAGCCTGGCCCTGGCCCCCCTGGCCCTAGCACTGGCCGTGACACTGTCCTGGCCCATGGCCTGGCCCTGGCCTGGCACTGGCCTGACCGCCTAGGCCTGGCCTGGTCCTGGGCCCTGGTGCTGGCCCTGGCCCTGGCCTGACCGCGGCCTGGCCTGGCCTGGCCTGACACCCTGCCTGGCCTGGCTGGCCTGGCCTGACACTGGCCTGGCCTGGCCTGGCCCTGGCCTGGCCTGGCCTGGCCCTGGCCTGGCCTGGCCTGGCCTGGCCTGGCCTGGCCTGGCCTGGCCTGGCCTGGCCTGGCCTGGCCTGGCCTGGCCTGGCCTGGGCCTGGCCTGGCACTGGCCTGGCCTGGCCTGGCCTGGCCTGGCCTGGGCCTGACCTGGCCTGGCCCTGGCCTGGCCTGGCCCTGTGCCTGGCCTGGCCTGGCCTGGCCTGGCCACTGGCCTGTCTGGCCTGGCCTGGCAAGGCCCTGGCCTGACCTGAGGCCTGGCCTGGCCCAGGCCCTGGCCTGACCTGGCCTGGCCTGGCCTGGCCTGGGCCTAGGCCTGGCCTGGCCTGGCCTGGCCTGGCCTAGGCCTGGCCTGGCCTGGCTGGCCTGGCCTGACTTGGCCTGGCCTGGCCTGGCCAGTCTTGGCCTGGCCTGGCCTGGCCTGGCCTGGCCCTGGCCCTGGCCTGGCCCCTGGCCTGGGCCTGGCCTGGCCTGGCCTGGCCTGGCCTGGCACTGCCCTGGCCCTGGCCTGGCCTGGCCTGGCCTGGGCCTGGCCTGGCCTGGCCTGGCCTGGCCTGGCCTGGCCCTGGCCCTGGCCTGGCCTGGCCAGGCCTGGCCTGGCACCAGCCTGGCCTGGCCTGGCCCTGGCCTGGCCTGGCCTGCACATGGCCTGGCCTGGCCTGGCCTGGCCTGGCCTGGCCAGGCCTGAGCCTGGCCTGGCCATCTGGCCTGGCCTGGCCTGAGCCCTGGCCTGGCCTCTTCCTGGCCTGCCTGGCCTGGCCCAAGGCCTGGCCTGGCCCCTGGCCTAGGCCTGGCCTGGCCTGGCCTGGCCAAGGCCTGGCCTGGCACCTGGCCTGACCTAGGCCTGAGCCCTGGCCTGGCCTGGCAGCCGGCCCTGGCCTGGCCTGGCAGGCCTGGCCTGGCCTGGCCTGCTGGCCCTGGCCTCAGCCCTGGCCCTGGCCCGCCCTGGCTGGCCTGGGCCCTGGCCTGGACCTGCCTGGCCTGACCCTGCCTGGCCCCAGGCCTGGCCTGACCTGGCCTGGCCTGGCCTGGGCCTGGCCTGGCCCCAGCCTGGCCTGGCCCTGGCCTTGGCCTGGGCCTGGCCTGACACAGTGGCCTGGCCTGGCCTGGCCCTGGCCTGGCCCCGGCCTGGCTAGGCCTGGCCTGGCCTGGCCCCTGGCCTGGCCTGGCCACGGCCCTGGCCTGGCCCTGGCCTGGCCTGTCCCTGGCCTGGCACTGGCCCTGGCACTGGCCTGGCCTGGCCTGGCCTGGCCTGGCCTGGCCTGGCCTGGCCCTGGCCTGGCCCTAGGCCCTGACTGGCCCGGCCCTGACCCAGCCCCGGCCTGATCCTGGCCATGGCCCTGGCCTGGCCTGGCCCTGGCCTGGCCTGGCCTGGCACTGGCCTGGCCTGGCCCTGGCCTGGCCTAGGCCTGGCCCTGGCCCCTGGCCTGGCCCCTGGCCTGGCCTGGCCCTGGCCTGGCCTGGCCTGGCCTGGCCTGGCTGGCCTGGCCCTGGCCTGGCCACTGGCCACTGGCCCTGGCCTGGCCTGGCCCTGGCCCTGGCCTGGCCTGGCCTGGCATAAGCCTGGCCTGGCCCTGGCCTGGCCTGGCCTGGCCCTTGCCTGCTCCTGGCCTGGCCTAGCCCAGGCCTGGGCCTGGCCTGGGCCTGGCCTGGCCTGGCCTGGCCCTGGCCAAGGCCTGGCCATGCCATGGCCCTGGCCTGGCCCCTAGCCCTGGCCTGGCCTGGGCCTGGCCCTGGCCTGGCCCTGGCCTGGCCTGGCCCTGCCCTGGCCTGGCACTGGCCTGGCCTGGCCTGGCCCTGGCCCTGGCCTGGCCCCTGGCCTGGGCCTGGCCTGGCCTGAGTGGCCCTGACCCTGGCCTGGCCTGGCCTGGCCTGGCCTGGCCCTGGCCTGGCCCTGGCCTGGCCTGGCCCTGGCCCTGCCCTGGCCTGGCCTGGCCTGGCCTGGCCTGGCCCTGGCCTGCCTGGCCTGGCCCTGGCCTGGCCTGGCCTCCTGGCCTGGCCTGGCCTGGGCCTGGCCCTGGCCTGGGCTCTGGCCTGCCTGGCCTGGCCCAGGCCTGGCCTGGCCCTCGGCCTGGCCCTGGCACTGGCCTGGCCCCCTGGCCTGGCCTGGCCTGGCCTGGCCCCAGCCTGGCCTGGCCTGGCCTGGCCCTGGCCTGGCCTGGCCTGGCCTGGCCTTCCTGGCCTGGCCACTGGCCCCTGGCCTGACCTAGGCCCAGGCACTGGCCAGCCTGGCAGGCCTGGTGCTGGCCCTGGCCTGGCCCTGGCCCTGCCTGGCCCCTGGCGCTGGCCCTGGCCTGGGCCCTGGCCTGGCCTGGCCTGGCCCTGGCCTGGCCTGGCCCTGGCCTGGGCCCTGGCCTGGCCGTGGCCTCGGCACTGGACCTGGCCTGAGGTTCGTCCTGGCCCTGCACCCGGCCCTGGCCTGGCCTGGCTGGCCTGGCCTGGCCTGGCCCTGCCCTGGCCTGGCCTGGCCTGGCCCTGGCCCCTGGCCTGGCCCTGGCCTGGCCTGGCCTAGGCCTGGCCCTGGCCTGGCCTGGCCTGGGCCTGGCCTGGCCTGGCCCTGGCCTGGTGCTGGCACTGCAGCTGGCCTGGCCCCTAGCCTGGTGGCCCTGACCTGGGCCTGGCCTGGACACGGCCCTGGCCTGGCCTGGCCTGGCCTAACTGGCTGGACGCCTGGGCTGTGGCCTGGCCTGGCCTGATTCTAGGCCCTGGCCTGGCACCTGGCCACTGCCTGGGCCTGTGCCTGTCCCTGGCCCTGGCTCAGGCCAAGCACTCTTGGCCCCAGCCCTAGCCCTGACCCCAGGCTGCACAACCCAGTCTGGCCCTTGCCTGGCCCCTGCCTGGCCCTATGACCTGGCCTGGCCCTGGCCTCACTGGCCTGGCCTGGCTTGCCTGGCCTGACCTGGCCCTGGCTCAGGCCTGCTGACCTGACCCGGCCCAGGCCCTAGGCCCTAGGCCCTGGCCTGACCTGCCCTGGCCTGGCTGACCTAGCCCTGGCCTGGCCTCACTGCTGGCCCTGGCCTGGCCTGGCCTGGCCTGAGTGAGCTCAGCCTGGCCTGAGCCTGTGCTGCCTGGCCCAAGGCCTGGCCTGGCCTGGCCTGGCCCTGGCCTGGCCTGGCCCTGCCCCTGCCTGGCTCCTGGCCTGAGCCTGGCCTGACCTGCCTGGCCTGGCACTGGCCCTGGCCTGGCCTCTGACCCCAGGCCTGGCCCTATTTGCCTGGCCCTGGCCTGCCATGGCCTAGACACTGACACCTGCCTGGCCCCTGGCCTGGGCTTAGGCCCAGCCTGGCCTGGCCTGACCTGACCCAGGCCTGGCCCTGGCCTGGGCCCTGGCTGCACCTGTGCCCTGGCCTGGCCTCTGGCCCTGGCCCTGGCCTGGCACTGTCCTGGCCTGGCCCTGGCCTGACCTGGCCTGGCCCTGGCCTGGCCTGATCCTGGGCTCTGGCGTCCGGCCCTGGCCCTGGCCTGGCCCTGGCTCAGGCACTGGCCTGGCCTGACCTGGGCCCTGACCCTGGCCTGGCCCCAGCCCCATGCTGGCCACGCCCCTGAGCTGGCCTGGCCTGACCTCGGCATGAGCCCTGGCCTGACCTAGGCCCTGGCCTGAGTCTCCGCTGACCTGGCCCTAGCCTGGGTGGCGCTGGCCTGACCTGGCCTGGGCCCTGGCACTGGCCTGGCCTCCTGGCCCTGGCCTGACCTGGCCTGGCCGTGGCCCTGCCCCTGGCCCTGACCTGGCCTGGCCATGACCTGGCTCACCCCTGGCCTGGCCCTTGCCCTCACCTGGCCTGGCCTGGCCATGGCCATGACCTGACTCTAGGCCTGGCCTCGGCCCAGCCCGTCCCTAGGCCCAGCCCCTGGCCTGGCCCTGGCCCTGGCCTGGCCCTGGCCTGGCCTGGCCAAGCCTGGCACTGCCTGGCCTAATGCACTGCCCTCCCTGTCCTGGCCTGACTGGCCTGGCTGTCCTGGCCTGGCCTGGCCTGGCCTAGGCCTGGCCATGCCCTGGGCCTGGCCTGGCCCTGCCTGGCCCTGGCCTGGCTGACCTGGCCTGGCCTGGCCTAGGCCACAGGGCCTGACCCTGGCCTAGCCTGACGCTGGCCTGGCCTGGCCTGGCCTGCTAGTGGCCTCGGCACTGGACCTGACCCAGCTGCTCGTCCCTAAGCCTGGCCTGACCCCTGGCCTGGCCTGCCCTGGCCTGGCCTGGCCTGGCCTGGCCTGGCCTGACACCCTCAGCACTGGACCTGGCCCCTGGCTCGTCCCTGGCCCTGGCCTGGCCTGGCCTGGCCTGGCCTGGCCCTGACCTGGCCTGGCCTGGCCCTGGCCTGGCTGCCCTCTGGCCTGACCTGGCCTGGCCTGGCCCTGGCACTGGCCCTGGCCCTGGCCTGGCCTGGCCTGGCCTGGCCTGGCCAGGCCTGGCCTGGCCCTGGCCTGACGGCCTGGCTGCCCTGACCTGGCCCTGGCCTGGCCTGGCCTGGCCTAGCCTGGCCTGGCCTGGCCTGACCCTGGCCTGACCTGGCCTGGCCTGGCCTGCTAGCACTGGACCTGGCCCCAGGCTCGTCCTGGCCTGGGCCTGACCCTGACTGGCCCTTGCCTCACCCCTGGCCTGGCCTAGGCCCTGGCCTGGCCGTGGCCTCAGCACTGGACCTGGCTCAGGCTCGTCCCTGAGGCCTGGGCCCAGCCTGGCCTGGCCTGGCCTGGCCATGCCTGGCCTGGCCTGGGCCTGGCCTGGCCATGACCACTGCCCTCGGCCCTGGCCTGGCCTGGGCCTAGCCTGGCACTGGCCCGGCCCCTGGCCTGGCCTGGCCTGGCCTGGCCTGGCCTGGCCTGGCCTGGCCTGACTGGCCTGGCCTGGCCTGAGCCCTGGCCTGGCACTGGCCTGGCCTGGGCTGACACTGGCCTGGCCTGGCCTGGCCCTGGCCTGGCCTGACCCTGGCCTGAGCGCTGGCCACTGGTGCCCTGACCTGTGGCCTGGCCTGGCCTGACACTAGGCCCCTGGCCTAGCCTGGCCTGGCCCTGCCTGAGCCCGGCCTGGCCTGGCCTGACCCCTGGCCTGGCCTGGCCCTGCCCCTGACCTGGCCCTGCCTGAGCCCTGGCCTGGCCCCAGCCTGGCCCTGGCCTCACTGGCCTGGCCTGACACTGGCCTGGCCTGGCCTGGCTCAGGCCCTGGCCTGACTCGGCCCTCACTGGCCCTGGCCTGCCCTGGCCATAGCCTAGCCCTGGCCTGGCAGGCCTGGCCCTGGCCTGGCCTGGCCCAGTGGCCCACCTCAGGCCCTGACCTGGCCTGGAGCCTGGCCTGGCCCCACTAGGCCCTGGCCTGGCCTAACTGGCCCTGAGGCCTGCGCTGGCCCTGGCCTAAGCCTGGCCCGGGCCTGGCCCTGGCCTGGCCTGGCCTGGCCTAGGCCCTGGCCCAAGCAGGCCTGGCCTGGCCTGGCCTGGCCCCAGGCCTGGGCCAGCCTGCCTGGCCTGGCCCTGGCCTGGCCTGACACTGGCCTGGCCTGGCCCCTGGCCCGGCCCTGGCCTGGCCTGGACCTGGCCTGGCCTAGGCCTGGCCCCTGGCCCGTGACCTGGCCCCAGGCCTGCCCTAGGCCTGGCCTGGCCTGACCCTGGCCTGGCCTGGGCCCTGCCCTGCCCTGGCCTGGCCCTGGCCTGGCCTGGCCCTGGCCTGGCCTGGCGGCACTGTCCTGCCCCTGGCCTGGCCTGGCCTGGCCGTAGGCCCTGGCCTTGGCCCTGGCCTGATCCTGGGCCTGGACGTCGGCCTGACCTGGCCAGGCCCTGGCTCAGGCGCTGGCCTGGCCTGGCCTGGTGCTGGCCCCAGCCTTGCCTCCTGGCCTGGCCCCAGCCAGGCCCTGGCCTGGCCTGGCCCTGGCCTGGCCTGGCACTGGCTTCCTGGCCCTGACCTAGGCCCTGGCCTGGTCCTCTTCCTGGCCCAGGTACTGGCCCCAGCCTGTGGCCTGCCTGGCCTGACCTGGCCTGGCCTAGCCCCAGCCTGCTGGCCTGGCCCTGGCCTGGCCTGACTTGGCCCTGGCCTGGCCTGGCCTGGGCCTTGCCTGGCTCACCTGGCCTGGACTCACCCTGGCCTGGCCTGGCCTGGCCTAGCCTGGCCTGACACTAGGCCTGGCCACAGGCCCTCCCTGGCATGGCCCAGGCCTGGCCTGGGCCTGGCCTGACCTGGCCTGACCTGGGCCCAGCCTGGCCTGGCCCTGGCCCTGGCCCTCCTGGCCTGGCCTGGCACTGGCCTGGCCCCTGGCCTGGCCTGGCCTGGCTCTGGCCTGCCCAGGCCTGGCACTGGCCTGGCCCGTCCCTGGCACAGCTGATGGCCTGGCCCAGGCGGTGGCCTGGCCTGGGCCTGACATGGCCTGGCCCTGGCCTGACCCTGGCCTGGCCTGGCCTGGCAGTGACCTCGGCACTGGCCTGGCCTAGGCTCGGCCTGGCCTGGGCTGGCCCTCTGGCCTGGCCTGGCACTGGCCTGGCCTGGCCTGGCCCTGGCCTGGCCTGGCACCCGGCTGACCCTGGCCTGGCCTGGCCTAGGCCCAGGCCTGGCACTGGCCCAGGCACTGTCCTGGCCTGGCCTGGCCTGGCCTGGGCCTGGCCTGGCCCTGGCCCAGTGCTGGCACTGGTGCTAGCTGGCCTGGCGGTGGCCTGACCTGGGCCGGTTTGTACCCCTGAGGCCTGGCCTGGCCTGGCACTAGGCCCTGGCCGGACCTTTGCCTGGGCCATGGCCTGGCCTGGCCTGGCTCTAGGCCCTGGCCTGGCACTGGCCCCTGCCTGGCCTGACCGTGCCTGGCCTGACCCTGTCCTGGCCTGGCAGCTGACACTAGCCTGACCTGGGCCAGCCCCAGGCCCCAGCCCCAGTCTCGCCCTATTTGGCCCCAGCCCTGGCCTGACCTGGCCTGGCCTAGGCCTGGCCTCTCCTGGCCTGGCCTGGCCTGGCCCTGGCCTGGCCTGCCCAGGCTCAGCCTCACCTGACACCAGGCCTGCAAAGCTGGCCCCCCAGGCCTGGCCGGACCTGATCCCAGCCTGACCCCAGGCCCGGCCCTGGCCTGGCCTGGCACTGGCACCCTGCCCTGGCCTAGGCCTGGCCTCGTCTCTTCTGGCCCAAGGCCACAAGGTGGCGCTGGCCTGGCCTAGGCCTGGGCCAGGCACCAGCCCTGGCCTGCTGGCCTGGCCTGGCCGCCTGCCTGGCATTGGCCTGCTGGCTCTGGCCTGGCCTGGCCTGGGCCTGGCACTGGCCTGGCCGCACTGCCCGTCGCCTGGCCTGGCCCTGGCCTGGCCTGACATTGACACTGACCTAGGCCCCAGGCCCGTCCCTGGGCTTAGGCCTGGCCTGGCCTGGCCTGACCTGGCCTGACCTGGGCCTGGCCTGGCACTTTCCTGGCCCTGGCCTGCCCTGGCACTGGCTGTGACACTGTCCTGCCTGCCCCTCTGGCCCTGGCCTGGCCTGGCCCTGGCCTGACCTGCCTGGGCCTGGGCCCTCGTCCGGCCTGGCCGTCCCAGCCTGGCCCTGGCTCCAGGCACTGGCCTGACCTGGGCCCTGTACTTAGCCCCGCACCCCAGTCCTGGCTGACTGACAGCCCTGGCCACAGCCTGACCCTGGCCTGATCTAGCTGTGCCTGGCCTGGCCTAGGCCCTGGCCTGAGTCTTCTGGCCCAAGATCTAGGGTGGCCTGGCCTGACCTGGGCCTGGGCCTGGCACCAGCCTGGCGCTGGCACTGGCCTGATCCCTGGCCTGGCATTGGCCCTGCTGGCTCCTGGCCTGGCCTTGCCTGGCCTGGGCACTCTCACCTGGCCCTGGCCCTTGCCTCACCTGGCCTGACCCCTGGCCTGGCCATGGCCTGACACTAGGCCTAGCCCCCAGGCCCGTCCCTGAGCATAGGGCCGGCCTGGGCCCTAGGCCCTGGCCTGGCCCCTGGCCTGACCTGGGCCCAGCCTGGCACTTGGCACCTGGCCCCTGGCCTGGCCCTGGCACTGGCTGTGACACTGGCCCTGGCCCTGGCCTGGCCTGCCCTGGCTCTGGCCTAGGCCTGGCCTGGCCCTGGCCTGGTTCTAGCACTGGTGCCTGTGCTGGCCCTGGCGGTGACCCTGGCCTGGGCCTGCTTGTTTGACCTGGGCCTGGCCCTGGCCTGGCCTGGCCCCAGGACACTGCCCCTGGCCTGGCCTGGCCTGGCCTGATCCTGGCCTGGCCTGGCCCTGGCCCTGGCCTGACCTGTGCCTGGCCTTGCCCGGCCTGGCCTAGCCCCCAGCACTGGCCTGACAGCCTGAGCCCAGCCCCAGCCTGACCTCAGCCCTGGCCCTAGCCTGGCCTGACCCTGCTGGCTTGCCCTGGCCATGCCTGGCCCTGGCCCTCCCCTGGCCTGGCCTGCACTGGCCTGGCCCCAGCCTGGCTCAGGCCTGACCCTGACCTCAGGCCTCACTGGCCTGGCCCCTGGCCCTGGCCTGCATGACCTGTCCCGGCCCTTCCCCCTGGCCCTGGCCTTGGCCTGGCCTGGCCTGTGCCTGGCCCTGGCCTGGCACTAGGCCTGGCCTCGTCTGGCCTGACTGTGGCCTGCCTGGCACTGCCTGACCTGGCCTGAGCCCTGGCCTTGGCCCTGGCCTGGCCTGGCCTGGCCTGGCCCTGGCCTGGCCCTGGCCCTGGCCCCAGCCTCTCCTGGCCTGGCCTGGCCTAGGCCTGGCCTGGCCTGGCCTGGCCTGGCCTTGGCCTGGCCCTGGCCTGGCCCTGGCCCAGCTGCCTGCCTGACTGGCCCTGGCCTGGCCTGGCCTGAGGCCCTGGCCATGGCCTGGCCTGGCCCTAGGCCTGGCCTGGCCCTGGCCTGGCCCTGGCCTGGCCTGGCCCTGACCTGCCTGGCCTGACCTGCCCTGGCCTGGCCCCCAGCCTGGCTGCCCTGGCCTGGCCCTGACAGCTGGCCTGGCCTGGCCTGGCCTGCCTGGCCTGGCCCTGGCCTGGCCTGGCCTGGCACTAGGCCTGGCCTGGCCTGGCCTGATGCTGGCCTGATGGCACAGGCCTGGCCTGACCTGTGGCCACCTGGCCTGGCCCTGGCCTGACCTGGCCTGGCCCTGGCCTGGCCTGGCCTGGCACTGGCCCTGGCCTGGGCCTGGCCCTGGCCTGGCCTGGCCCCCAGCCTGGCCCTGAGCACTGGCCTGGCCCTGGCCTGGCCTGGCCTGGCCTGGCCTGGCCTGGCCTGGCCTGGCCCCTGGCCCTGGCCTGGCCTGGCCTGGCCCTGGCCTGAAGGCCACCTGGCCTGGCACTGGCCTGGCCTGGCCCTGCCAGGCCTGGCCTGATGACCAGGCCCTGGCCTGAGCCTGGCCTGACTCCTGGCCTGGCCTGGCCCCTAGGCCCTGGCCTGGCCTGGCCTGGCCCAGGCCTGGCAGAGCCTGGCCCTGGCCTGGCCTGACCCTGGCCTGGCCCTGGCCTGACCTGTCCTGGCCGGGCCCTGGCCTCCCTGCCTGGCCTGGCCCTGGCCAAGGCCTGGCCTGACCCTGACCCCTGGCCTGGGCCTGGCCTGGCCTAAGGCCTGGCCCTGGCCTGGCCTGGCCTGGCCTGGCCTGGCCTGGCCCTGTCCTGGCCTCGGCCTGGCCTGGCCTAGCCTGGCCTGACCTGGCCTGGCCTGGCCTGACCTGGGCCTGGCCTGGCCTGGCCTGGCCCTGGCCTGGCCTGGCCTGGCCCCCTGCCCTGGCCTGGCCCTGGCCTGGCCCAGGCCTGGCCTGGCCCAGCTGGCCTGGCCAAGCCTGGCCCCTGGCCTGACTGGCCACAGGCCTGGCCTGGCCTGGCCCTGGCCCTGGCCTGGCCTGGCACTCCTGGCCTGGCCTGGCCTGGCCTGGCCTGGCCTGGCCTGGCACTGGCCTGGCCTGGCCTGGCCTGGCCCTGGCCTGGCCTGGGCCCTGGCACCCTGGCCTGGCTGGCCTGGCCTGGCCTGGCCTTGGCCTGGCATTGGCCCTGGCCCTGGCTCTGGCCTGGCCTGGCCTGGCCTGGCCTGGCCTGGCCTGACCTGGCCCTGGCCTGGCCTGGCCTGGCCCTGGCCTGGCCTGGCCTGGGCCAGGCCTGACCTGGCCTGGCCTGGCCCTCTGGGCCTGGCCCAGCCTGGCCCTGGCCTGGCCTGGCCTGGCCTGGCCTGGCCTGGCCTGCACCAGCCCTGGCACTGGCCTGGCCTGGCCCTGGCCTGGCACTAGCCTGGCCCCACCTGGCCCTGGCCTGACCTGGGCCTGGCCTGGCCCTGGCCTGGCCTGGCCTGGCCCTGGCCTGGCCTGGCCTGGCCTGGCCTGGCCCTGACCCTATGGCCCTGGCCTGACCTGACCTGGCCCTGGCTGGACCTAGGCCCAGGCCTGGCCTGGCCTTGCCTGGCCCTGGCCTGGCCTGGCCTGACCCTGGCCCTGGCCTGGCCTGGGCCTGGCCTGGCCCTGGCCTGGCCTGGCCTGGCCCTGACCTGGCCTGGCCTGGCCCCTGGCCTGGCCTGCCCCTGGCCTGGCACTAGGCCTGGCCTGGCCCCAGGCCCTGGCCTGAGTCTCGGCCTGGCCTGGCCTGGCCCTGGCCTGCCCTGGCCTGGCCTGACCCTGCCTGGCCTGACACTGGCCTGGCCTGGCCCTGGCCTGGCCTGGCCTGGCCCTGGCCTGGCCCTGGCCCTGGCCTGGCCTGGCCCTGAGCCCCAGCTGTGGCCTGGCCCTGGCCTGGCTCTGGCCTGACCCTGACCCTGGCCTGCTGGCCTGATCCTGGCCCTGCCTGGCCTGGCCTGGGCCTGGCTCCTGGCCTGGCCTGGCCTGGCCTGGCCCTGGCCTGTGCCTGGCCTGGCCCTGACCTGACCCTGGCCCTGGGCCTGGCCCTGGCCTGGCCTGGCCTGGCCTGGCCTGGCCTGGCCCTGGCCTGGCCCTGGCCTGGCCCCAGGCCCTGGCCTGGCCCTGGCCCCAGTCAGGCCTGGCCTGGCTCCAGCCTGACCTGGCCCTCAGCCTGGCCTGGCCTGGCCTGGCCTGGCCTGGCCCTGGCCTGGCCTGGCTGGCACTGGCCTGACCTAGCCCTGGCCTGGCCTGGCCTGGCCCTGGCCTGGCCCCTGGCCCTGCCCTAGCACTGGCCTGGCCTGGCCCTGGCCTGGCCTGGCCTGGCCTGGCCTAAGCCTGGCCCTATCCTAGGCCTGGGCCTGACCTGGCCTGACCCTGGCCCTGGCCTGGCCTGGCCTGGCCCTGACAGCCCTAGCCCTGCCCCTGGCCTGGCCTGAGGCCTGGCAGCCCTGGCCTGCCCTAACCCTAGCCCCTGGCCTGGCCCTGCCCTGCCCCTGGCCCCTGCCCTAGCTCTTGGGTTGGCCTAAACTCCCCAGCCCTTACCCCTAGCCCTATCCTGGCCCTGGCCTGACCTGACCTGGCCCTGGCCTGGCCTGGCCTAGCCTGGCCCTGGCCCTAGGCCTGGCCTAGGCTCTGGCCCTGGCCTGGCCTGGCCTGGCCTGGCCTGGCCTGGCCCTGGCCTGGCCTGGCACTGCCCTGGCACTGGCCTGAGCCTGGCCTAGGCTCATCCCCTGGCCTTGGCCTGAAGCCTGGCCTGGCCTGGCCTGGCCTGGCCCCTGGCCTGGCCTGGCCCCCACCCTGGCCTGGCTGGCCTGGACCTGGCCATGAAGCCTGGCCTGGCCTGGCCTAGCCCTGTCCCCAAGCCCAGCCAGTGCCTGCCCTGGCCCTGCCCTGTGGCCTGGCCTGGCCCTGGCCTGGCCTGGCCTGGCCTGTGGCCCAGGCTCAGGCTGTGACACTGGCCTGGCCTGGCCTGGCCTGAGGCCTAAGCCTGGCCTGGCCCTAAGCCTCTTCCTGGCCTGGCCTGGCTAAGGTGGCCTGCCTAGCCTGGCCTGGCCTAGGCCTGGCCTGAGCCCTGGCCTAAGGCCAGGCCGGGCCTGGCCTGGCCTGGCCTGGCCTGGCCTGGCCTGGCACTGGCCCTGGCCTGGCCTGGCCTGCCCTGGCCTAGCCTAGCCCTGGCCTGGCCTGGCCCTGGCCCTGCCTGCTGCCCTGTGCCCTGGCCTAAACCTAGCCCTGCCCTGCCCTGGCCTGGCCTGGGCCCTGGCCCAGCCCTGCCCTTGCTCTTTGGGTTGGCCTAAACTCAGCCAACCCTTTCCTAACACTGGCCCTGGCCTGCCCCTGGCCTGGACCTGGCCCTGGACCTGGCCTGGCACTGGCCTGACCATGGCCTGCCTCTAGGCTCTAAGCCCTGGCCTGTGCCTGGCCTGGCCTTGGCCTCAGCCTGGCCTGGCCTAACCTGGCCCAGCCTGGCCTGGCACTGGCCTGAGGCCCTGGCCTGGTCCTGGCCCTGGCCTGACCCTGGCCTGGCCTGGCCTGGCCTGGCCTGGCCTGGACCTGGCACTGGCCTGGCCTGGCTGGCCTGGCCTGTCCTGGCCTGGCCTGAGCCTGGCCTGCACCTGCCTCTGTCCCTGGCCTGGCCCTGGCCCTGGCCTGGGCCTGACCTGGCCTGGCCCTGGCCCTGGCCTGGCCTGGCCCTGGCCTGACCTAACCTAGGCCTGGCACTGGCCTAGGCCTGGCCGAGGGCCTTGCCCATGGCCTGGCCTGTCCTGGCCTGGCCTGGCCTTGGCCTGGCCTGGCCTGGCCCTGACCTGGGCCTGCTGCTGCCCGTCTGCCTGCCCCTGCCCTGGCCTGGCCTGGCACAGTCCTGGGCCTGGCACTGGTCCTGGCCTGGCTGGCCTCCCTGTTCCTGCCCTGCTCCTGGCACTGGCCTGGCATTAAGCCTGGCCTTGTCCTGGGCTCTGGGCCTGGCACTGGCCTGGCCTGGCACTGGCACTGGCCTGGCCCTGGCACTGGCCTGGCCCTGGCCTCCTGTCCTGGGCCTGGCACTGGCCTGGCCCTGACCTTGCCCCTGGCCTGGCCTGGCCTGGGCCTGACCTGGTCCTGGCACTGGCCTGGCCCTGGGCCTGGGCACTGGCCTGGGCCTGGCCAGGCTGTGGCCTAGCCTGGCTCTGTCCTGGCCTGGCCTGGCCTGACTCTGGCCTGGCAGGCCTGGCTGGCCCTGGCCATGTCCTGTCCTGGCCTGGCCTGGGCATGGCCTGGCCCAGGCCTGGCCTGGCCTGGCTGGCCTGATCTTGGGCCCTGGGCCTGGACTCTGGCACTGGCCTGGGCGTGGCTGTGGCCTGGCCTGGCTGGCCCTGGCCTGGCCTCCCTGGCCTGGCCTGGCCTGGCCTAGGCCTGGCCTGGCCTGGCACCAGCACTGGCCTGGCCTGGCCTGGCCTGACCTGGGCCTAGGCCTGCTCCTGGCCTTGGCCTGGCCTGGCCCTGGCTCTGGCCTGGCCTGGCCACTGGCCTGGCCTGGCCTGGCCTGGCCTGGCCTGCACTGCCCTGGCCCTGGCCCCTGGCCTGGCCTGGCCTGGCCTGGCCTGGCCTGGCCTGGCCTGGCCTGGGCCTGGCCTGGCCCTGGCCTGGCCTGGCCTGGCCTGGCCTGGCCTGGCCTGGCCTGGCCTGGCCCTGGCCCTGGCCTGGCCTGGCCCTGGCAGCCTGGCCTGGCCTGGCTGGCATGGCCCTGGCCTGGCCTGGCCTGGCCCTGGCCTGGCCTGGCCCTGGCCTGGCTGGCCCTGGCCTGGCCTGGCCCCTGGCCTGGCTCTTGCCTGGCCTGGCCTGGCTAGCACTGGCTCTGGCCTGGTGCTGGCCTGGCCTGTCCCCAGGCCCTGGCCTGGCCTGGCCCTGGCCTGGCTCTGGCCAAGTCTCTGGCCCTGACCTGGCCTAGAGGCTGGCCTGGCCTGGCCTGGCCCCAGTCCTGGCCTGGCCTGGCCTGGCTATGGCCCCTGGCCTGGCCTGGCCTGGCATTGGCCCTGCACCTGGCCCTGGACCTGGCCTGGCCCTGGTGGCCTGGCCTGGCCTGGCACTGGCCTGGCCTGGCCCTGGCCTGGCCTGGCCTGGCCTGTCATGGCCTGGCCTGCCACCTGGCCTGGCCTGTGCCACTGGGCCTGGCCCCTGGCCTGCCTGGCCTGACCCTAAACATGGCCCTGGCCCTGGCCTGGCCCTGGCCTGGCCTGGCCTGAGCATGGCCTGGCCTGACCTGGCCCTGGCCTGGCCTGGCCTGGCCCTGACTGACCTGGCCTGGGCCTGGCCTGGCCGTGGCCTAGGCCTGGCCTGGGCCTGGCCCTGCCTGGCCTGGCCCTGACCTGACCTGGCCATGGCCTGGCCTGACCCCTGGCCTGGCCTGGCCTGGCCTGGCCACTCCTGGCCCTGTCCTGGCCTGGCCTGACCATGGACCAGGCCTGGGCCTGGCCTGGCCCTGGCCTGGCCTGGCCTGGCCTGGCCTGGCCTGGCCTGGCCTGGGCCTGGCCTGGCCTGGCCCTGGCCCTGGGCCTGGCCTGGGCCTGGCCTGGCCTGGCCCAGGCCCTGGCCTGGCTCTGGCCTGGCCTGGCTCCTGGCCTGGCCAGCCCTGGCCTGGGCCTGGTGCTGGCCTGGCCTGGCCAGCCTGGCCTGGCCTGACAGTGGGCCTGGCCTGGCCTGGCCTGGCCCTGTCCTGGCTAAGGCCCTGGCCCTGGCCTGGCCTGGCCTGGCCTGGCGAGCTGGCCTGGCCTGGCCATGGCCTGAGTCCTGGCCTGGCCTGGCCTGGGCCTGGCCTGGCACTGGCCTGGCCTGGCCCAGGCCCTGGCCTGGCTCTGGCCTGGCCTGGCCTGGCCTGGCCTGGCCTGGCCTGGGGTGGCCTGGCCCTGGCCTGCCCTGGCCTTGGCCCTGGCCTGGCCTGGCCTGGCCTGGCCTGGCCCTGTCTGGCCCTGGCCTGGCCTGGCCTGGCTCAGGCCCTGGCCTGGCCTCAGGCCTGGCCTGGCCTGGCCTAGGCCTGGCTGACAGCAGTCCCAGGCCTGGCCTGGCCCCTGTCCTGGCCCTGGCCTAGGCCCTGGCCTGGCCTGGCCTGGCCTGGCCTGGCCTGGCACTGGCCCTGGCCCTGGCTCTGGCCTGGCCTGGCCTGGCCTGGCCTGGCCTGGCCCTGGCCTGCTGGCCCCTGGATCTGGCCTGGCCTGGGCCTGGCCTAGCACTGGCCTGGCCTGGCACTGGCCTGGCCTGGCCTGGCCCTGGCCTGGCCTGGCCTGGCCTGGCCTGGCCTGGCCTGGCCTGGCCTGGGCCTGGCCTGGCCTGGCCTGGCCCTGGCCCTGGCCTGGCCTGGCCTGGCCTCTTCCTGGCCTGGCCTGGCCTGAGGTGTGCTGGCCTGGCCCCTGGCCTGGCCTGGGCCAGGCCTGGGCCTGGCCTGGACCTGGCCTGGCCTGGCCTGGCCCTGGCCTGGCCTGACCTGAGGCCTGGCCTGGCCTGGCCTGGCCTGCCTGGCCCTGGCCTGCTGCCGTGACCTGCCCTGGCCTGGCCCTGGCCCTGCCCTGCCCTGGCCTGGCCTGGCCTGCCTTCTGGCCTGCCCTGCCCTGGCTCTTTGGGTTGGCCTAAAACTCACCTGCCCTGGCCATAGCCTGGCCCTGGCCTGGCCTGGCCTGGACCTGGCCCTGGACCTAGCCCCAGCCTGGCCTGGCCTGGCCATGGCCTGCCCCCAGGCCCTCTAGCCCTGGCCTAGCCTGGCACTGACCTGGCCCTAGCCTTGGCCCTGGGCCTGGCACTGGCTCCTTGCCTGGCCTGGCCTGGCCTGGCCTAAACCTGGCCTGACCTGGGCCTGGCCTGGCCTGGCCTTGGCCTGGCCCCTGGCCTGGCCTGACCTGGCCCTGGCCTGGCCTGCCTGGCCTGGCCCTGGCCTGGCCTAGGCCTGGCCTGGCCTGGCCTGGCCTGGCACTGGTGCTGTGCTGGCCTGGCCTGGCCTGACCTGGGCCCTGCCTATGCCTGGGCCTGGCCTGGCCTGGCCTGGCCCTGGCCTGGCCTGGATGGCTGTCCTGGGCCTGGCCCTGGCCTGGCCTGATCCTGGCCCTGGCCTGGCACTGGCCCTGCCTGGCCTGTGCCTGGCCCTGCCCTGGCCTGGCCTGGCCCTGACACTGGCCTGACCACAGTACAGCCCCAGGCCCCAGCCTGATCTCAGGCCCTAGGCCCAGCCTGGCCTGGCCCCCAGTCCCAGCCTGACCTAGGCCCTGGCCCTCACTGGCCTGGCCTGGCCTGGCCTGGCCTGGCCTGGCCTGGCCTGGCACTTGCCATGGCCCTGGCCTGGCCTGGCCTGCCAGCCTGGCCGTGGCCCTGCCTGGCCTGGCTCTGGCCTGGTCCTGGCCATGGCACTGGCCTGATTCCTGGGCACTGGCCTGACCTGGAGCATGGCCTGGGCCTGGCCTAGGCCTGGCCCTGACCTAGGCCTGGCCTGGCCTGGCCCCGCCCTGGCCTAAGGCCAGCCCTGGCCTGGCCTGGCCTGGGCCCGGCCTAGGCCTGGCGCTGGCCAGCCCTCCTGGCCTGGCCCTGGCCTGGCCTGACCCGGCCTGATCCCGGCTTAGTCCCAGCTCCCGGCC